>JARYZH020000044.1:505000-700674 GCA_030021035.2 Notholithocarpus densiflorus
TCCAGTTCTCTCACAACTCCCCCTCTTCTTCACCAAACCATAACTCGTTGCAACCTAAAACTCCTTTGCAACCTCAAGAACCACATCAACTACGCTGACTTGATTAGGCCCTCGTTTAAGACAATCTCACTCCAAATTAATCTAAGTCTTTGGAGAGAGAGAGAGAGAGAGAGAGAATAAAAAAAAATCATAGAAAATGTTTTTGCTAAGCTACAAAATAGGCCAAATCTAGTTTTTAAAAAATCATAGAAAATGTTTTTGCTACCAAGAGCGAAGTCAGTAATTTTTGTTTGGGGGGGGGGGGGAGAGAGAAATCGTATTGGCAACGATATATTTACTTATTGTAGGTATTGCTGTTTGAGAATTTGGATTGAAATTCGCTTAATTAGATTTCGTATGCTTAAACTTCGTTGCTGATTATTTGCCTTTTGCCTTTTGTTTTATAGGATTAATTATGCCATGTAAGAAGAGCTTGACGCCCCCAAGACATGGAGCACACGAGAGGTGTATAGGTAAGTTTGTGATTCTTCAAAACTTCTTTTTGTGTTTGGTAAAGTTGATGTACTGTGTAAAAGTTTATGTTTAGACTTAAAAATGTGGAGAATTGCTTTAATGGATTGCGTTGTTTCTTTTTTGAACGAAGATTGTGTTGCTTGGTTTCCCAATTTAAATCAAACACAAACTCTTTGACCGCATGAGCGCGTGCTCAGAGACTCTTCTATTTTTTAGGATAAAGATTAATAATTTGCATCAATTATAATTTGGGATTACTAAAATTTTCAATCAAAAAAAAAAACCTAAAGGTATGATGAGTATTATGTATTTGTAAGTGAAATAATTTTTTCACCACACCTCTAGGTTTTTTTGTAATTGGAAAATTTAGTAATCCCAAATTATAATGAATACAAATGCTCTTATATTTTTTAGAATAAAGGTTAATAATTTACATCTATTATAATTTGAGATTACTAAATTTTGACTGGACAATATGCAGTGGATGAAAAATTATTTCTCCACACATGATACTCATCACACCCCTAGTTTTTTTTGTGATTGGAAAATGTAGTAATCACAAATTATAATCAATGCTTTAAATTAACCCTTACTCAAAAAATAGAAGAGCCTCTGAGCACGCGCTTGCTCAGAGGCTAGTATTCCATAATTATTATCCGTATTTGCCATTTTTTTTTATGCAGTAATCAACGTGTTATTGATTGGAAGATGATGCAATAATTTAGTATTAACCTTTAGGGGGAGGAAAAAAAAGATCCTCTGAATAAATCTTAAAAATAGTGCATATATTGAAAATGCATAATAAAATTGTAACAATAAAACTACTTACAAAATACATGTGATGACCTTTACAAAAGCTATTATGAAGAAGTTGATGGATCAATGTAGAAAACTGAAATATTTACATCAGGTAAAACTGTAAAATAGTGCACTACATCTGAAACATGGAATATGTGAACTTATTAATATTATGCCGGCTACGGTGGAGAAGTTGGTGGAGCAATGTTATTTGTTTCACATTCTAATTGTTTTCTAGCAGCATTTGCCATGAACCTATGATACAAAATGTGCTAGTTTGTGTTATTAATAGAGACTTTAAAACGTACATAATAATGATAAGCACAATAAACATCAAGCATAAACTTGTAAAATGAAATATTTGAACTGACCTTGTGATGACATTGCATAGCTCCATGTATGTGAAATGGTCTACTGTAGCTTGGGACTTGAAGAACTATCATTTAATTACCAAAAATTTTTAAAAAATTTTATATAAAAACTATGTAATTAAGTTTGTTTGTTTGTTTGGTTTTTTTTTATTATTATTTTTTTTAATTTTTAAGTAGACGTGGTAATGATTTGTACCTACTTTATTATCGCATCGTCCTTGACTCTCATTTTCTGTTTGTCTTTACTATTTTGGGTGTTGAAGATTGCATCGTCCTTGATTTTTTTTCTTCGTATCTTTTTTTGCTCTTGGATGTTGGAAACCACATTGTCCTTGATTCTCATTCTCTGTTTGTCTCTGTTGGCATGAGTGTTAGAGATCACATCGTCCTTCATTTTTCCTTTGTCTTTATTCTTATGGATGTTGGAAACCTCATTGCTCTTGACAGTGATTTGTTGTTTGTCTTTGTTCTTGGAACTTCAAAATGAAGAAAAAAAATTTTGTATATTAAGATTATCAATTAGTTATTTTCCTATTTTAAAAAATAGCATAACACACCTTTCCAATTCTTGTGACTTTAAAACTCGTTTCACTTCTTTCCAAAGCTGTTTCTTGTCAACTCGAACAGTGAATCCCCAACCAGGTGAATAAATTTGCAATTTTCGAACCTAACCCATACGCAACATGACATTTTTAATATTAATTTTGATAAAACAATAGAAAAGGATGTTGATTAAAGATATCATTAAAAAGAAATATACCTTGTTATCAATGGCCTCCATGTTCGATATTGATTGATCATCCTTCCACTTCTCCCAATGAGCAATAGGAACAGCATGCACTCCATTATTTAGCATAGTGGACTCAATCCTCACATTTGAGTTGGGCATCCTCCCTGTTACCAATTAATTGTATATATAAAAAACTTCAAAAAATGAAATATTAAAACGAAGATAGCATAACCATTAAAATTTGTAAATTATTAAAATAAATCTATATGTAAGATAGTTCTTTTCAATTGTTAATTAAAACCTATGATGAAGGGAACAAAACATCTTTATACACAATATTTCTTGTATGAACACCTTCCTCCTCAGGTATTCTTCCTTTTTGCACCAATAGTTTTGTGGTGGATTGGGAGACTCCCCTTGACAACGCTACATATAATTGGCCATGACTAAAAACATGATCAAGAAGATAAATTCCAACAGTTGGAATTGTCTGACCTTGCGCTTTGTTTATTGTAAGTGCAAAGCTCAAACGTACAGGAAATTTTCATCTGATCAATACAAATGGCAGGTGTACATTTTCTGTTGTCTTCAAAGGGATTCTTGGCAAAAAAACGTGTGTACCCACATATTGTCCAGTCAAAATTTTAGTGTCAATTACATTGTTAAAACATCCACGGCATATCAATCTTGTACCATTACATAATCCGGCTTTTGGATCTATATTGCGTAGCAACATAATTGGAGCACCCTTTTTTAGCCTTAATATATGTGGTGGTAAACCCCCTGGAAATATAGAATTTAGGAATTCTTGTTGATATAGATGTTGTGTATCTCCTTCAACCTCATCAAAAGAATGTAACGTAAACTCATCTCCTGGAAACTGAGAAATTATCTTTGCGTTAAGCTGTTCAACATCATCATTTATAGGTGTTAGCAAAGCCCTATCAACCATATACCTTGCATCATTGGCATGTTCTTGCAAACTTGGAAAAACTTGATCAATCAAGTTGTATATAGAATGCTGACCCTCCCATTGCATTGCCATTGAAGGGGGTAGTTTAATCAAATCATCCATTATATATGGTTCATTCCCATCACCAATGTGTTGTATATACTCAGCAAACTCTTCATCGTTGATAGACCTCATATTCTGCTTCAAATGTAACACTTTGACATATTTCCATAATGGGGACTTGACTATGTATGCATCATTCATTTCTGCCTTTGTACGTTTTGGAACAACTGGAAGTACTTAACGAAAATCTCCACCCAAAATTAGCACCTTCTCACCAAAAGGTAAATTTACTTCCATAATATCTCTAAATGTTCTATCTAAATATTCGAGTGCACGTCGATTTACCATTGGGGCTTCATCCCAAATAATTATGGTGGCACGTCTAATAAGTTCAGCTAAGTTTGATTGTTTACTTATTGAGCAAGTAGATGAAGCACCGGGAGTTAAAGGAATCTTAAACCTGGAATGCGCTGTTCTTCTACCAGGGAGTAATGTTGCTGCTATGTCAGATGTAGCTGTGGCAATTGCAATGTGACTGGCTTTTCTCAAGGTTGCCAATATTGTGCGATACAAAAATGTTTTCCCAATTCCCCCTGGCCCATCACGAAGAATATCATGCTTTCCTTACGATCAATAACTGTCATGATTGTCTCATATGCAACTCTTTGGTCGTTATTCAACTTCTCAATTAAAGTGAGTTCTTCATCTACATTAGGAACAGTTAGCTCATCTTGTATGAGTCTTGGTACAGCTGAATCATTGCCACATTCTCCAATTGAAATCGGCAGATCATACTCTGTAATATGCTTTCCATGTTGCAAGAATAATGCCTCTAAATCATTGAGAAGTTTATTTGTACGATGTGTCTCTGTTGTAACAGATGTTGATGGGTAATCTTCTACCATATATTGATAGAATTCATTCCACAATTCTCTTACTCCAGTTAGTAAATAAAATACCAATATTGTTGTAAAAAATCTTCTTAAAGCTGATGGCATTCGAATGTCCCTTGCCTCAAGCAGACACTGTCGTATGCTGTTATCATTCTCTAGTAAACCCTTTTGTTCAGCTGCTTGCTTAAAAGTTGGATAAGTTATCCCATTCACAATCAATAAATCGTCAAATCATGTTGGCCCCTTGACATGATTAAGAAAAACACGCAAATTGAACTTCTTTCCATCAAATGGTGAAACAGTATATATCCTGCCCATTACTTTTTTATGAGATCTTCTTCGTGTCCATGTTTTTTTTTTATAATCCCAACAATAATGCTCAGGGAACTCTCTATATAGATAATTTTGTGCATCATGATCAATCATATTCATATAAAAAAATTCAGTGAGCATTGTCTTTTTACTTCGCTCCAAAACATTAGCAATAGGTTCATATGGTCTAAAACGTACCTGTTGTCTATCTGGAAGATGAATTTGCAAACAAAAAACAGCAGGGTATATTTGATACATAGGAAAAGAAAATATCTTCCAACATGCCTCTGGAGCACATAGCCATCTTGCATCAATGTACTGTTGGACCTCATCATAATTTGGGCCTGATCTAACTTTCATAAAGACACGATCTGAGCCTTTATACACATATTTATATAAGTACTTTACACTCTTGATACTGCAACATATTTCAACATTAATATGGCAATTATATTTCAGTAGTAACCAAGGATTATATGAAACAACCCAAGTGTTGTCTACCATAATCCTGCAATGATCATTCAATGGCATAGGATTATTAGTATCATATCGTTTGTAAACAGAATATGAGTCATTGCCTTGGTAGGTTTTTGGCGAGAAAGGCTTTGGGTATCCTTTTTTACATCGCCCATTTTTCATGCACGGTGATCTTGGATTTTGTACTCCACAAGGACCATGTATCATATGCTTTAGAACAACTTTATGTAACTGAGGTTGTTCCTCCTTACACGGTATTTCTGCTTTAACAACTGGATTGTAATCCTCTGGATTATGCAATTTATCATCTTCATCGAGAATTATAAGCATGTGTGCATGTGGTAAACCATTTTTTTGGAACTCAAAGACCTGCACATATACAATAACTCTTCCGAGAACCCCCTTGACCACAATATCATCCTTCAATTCTTCAAATTTCGATTTGAAAACTCTTGCAAGCAAGTCTGGACGATCTTATGCGGTTTGTGCAGGTAAAAGCTCATTTTGGATTTCTTCCCATCGTAGATTACACGTCATTGTGATGAATAAATCTGGCTTCCCAAACTTTTGAACCAATGACATTGCATCTTGAAATTGTTGGATCATATCGCGCGGGCTTCCCACAAATGATGAAGGTAGAATGGTTCTATGTCCAACATTTCCTAAATATAACATAAAAAAATTGAGTCATTAATAAATATTAATACCAATTTGCCGTTAATAAAGTAATGTAAATTTCAAGTGTAAATTTTACATTACCAGTATCACTATCTCCTTCATGGAAAGCATCTTGTAGGCCTTGGTACAAATCTGCCCTAATTGAATCTTGATTGTGCTCAAACCACCTAAGTTTGTGTGTTTCAATTTTTACATAATTATCAACAACATACTGTTGTGAAAGGTGTCCTCCATACCAAATCATTGATAGAGCATCGTCGCGAATCTTGGACATTAGTAAAAATAGATGTAGGTTCAGCTATTTTATAGTGTAAGCGGCATTTTAAAGTAAAAAAAATTTGAAAATAATAAAATTGTTACCTGAAAGATGTATGCATAATAATCACAACATGACACTTTATTTCTATTAGCATCGCGTGTGTTGATATCCCATCCATATGTTCCAAATGGGAAAAGTATTGGGTACTGCAATGGATCATAATATCCTGCTGTATCTTAAACATTGATCAAATTACCACTAAAGGTTTGAATCAAAATTTCTCTACCACTTAAATGACCAACTTCTTCTCCTCCTACAATAATAGCTACCACTTGGGAAGCACTGGGAAGGCAATATTGAGGTTGGTTTAAAGGTTGTTCTTTAATGAGGAGTTTACATTGATGTAAATTTGGACTTCGAGATAGTTGACGAAATTTCTCCACAAATGAGTTATGCATGTCTAAGATCCTTTGAATAAGTCGCACAATATCTTCGTGAGCTTCTATAGATTGAGACATTCTGCATTGTATTTCAAGATCGGTGTCATAGATATATAATTGTAGATGCCGCACACTTAGAGGTGTATGTGGTAAAAGACTACCAATTCTATGATAAATGGCACCTTGGGCACGAAATGTATATATTCCTCGACTATTCAAGGCCACGCTTTCATCCACGTGCACACCCATTGAGGTAAATGCAAACATGTTGTTGTAAAACCGTATATATTGCCTGAAATGTCTGCCCCGTGGTGTTTGCTCACAAATGAGCTCCCTAAATTCAGGACAAATTGGTATGTTGGGTAAGGATATTTTTCCATCCTTGCAACACATCGAGGATGTCTCTTGATGGAACAAACAGGCATTACAAAGGCAACATGTCTTTGGTTGTGGTAGTTGGTACCTAATGGTCTCTATACCTTCTTTAAAATCCTTTGCACAATTGTATCTGCCTCGCATACAATTTATTACATGTGCAGTACCATCAAATGTGTTGAGAACACCTAATTTTTATTTTGAGGAAAAAATTAGTGATAAAGAGTTTATGATAGTTGTGAAAGAAAATATTAAAATTGTACCAAATATTATGTTGTGAAATAAGCAAAATATTAATAACGTTTCGAATATGCAGCTTGTTAACAATTAATAAAATTGATAATGATAAACATGTAAATTGTAATTAAAATGGTGACATTAAATAACAAACCTTGTTCTCTGTAGCCATCCCCGTGATTTTGATCATTTATATTTTCAACTTCTTCAGTTCTTTCTACACATGTAATGTAATTATAGAAAATGCTCAATTGGTGTAATTATATATATAAAAAATAATGATGAAAGCTTTATAGAAGGATATAAACATGAAATTGAAGATAAAAATGGTGACATTGAGTAATGAACCTTGTTCTCTATAGGCATCCTCTTGGTTTTGCTCAACTATATTTTCAACTCCTTTAATTCTTTCTGTAACTGTAATGTATTTATATAAAATGCTCAATTGGTATAATTATATATAAAAATAATGGTTAATGCTTTATAAATATATTATATAAAACTTACCAGTATTAACATTAGAAGTTATATGACTTGGTCCAGCCTCAAAGTCATTTGCCATTATAGTTGGATAGGTTGGAGGGAGACCTAAATTTAATATTATAAACATTGACTTAGTATCTTTGTATACATTGACATACAACTAACATGCGAGAAACTATAAATTTTCTCAAAATAATAAGATTCAAAGCAATGAAGAATGTTTAAAGATACAAAACTATAATCTCACCACTGACTTCTTGCATAGCCCTATGCTCAACTGGCATATTGCGTGCCAAGTTAAGGATATGTGTAAGCCGACGACTTTGTCCAGCCTCTTGATTAGGTGGTATTAGTGATGGGTTTGTTGATGTTGAATTAGAATGTACAACATCTTTTTCATTTAATTTGCTGGGCCTCCCACTAAAATGTGGTCACCACCCAAAGTTTGTTGTCTTTGTCTTGAGTAATTAGCACGACGTCTTGCCAATCGAATATTTTTGCTTTCATTGTCTTCTCGTTGTCTTCTCAAGCAAGCATAATATCTCCATCGTTCTCGACGACGTTCTATGTCATCGGTATTCACTATCGCTGTATTTTGCGAACTCATTTCTACATAAAATTAAATTAAATTTATAGTGGTCATTGCGCATACATACACAATAATCAATAGATTTTTCCTTGTCACAAATAGGGTGTATTAAAACCTCAATAAAGTGAACTAATTTTGAACAAATTAATCACATGTAAGAATTGTAATAATATGTGTAATTGTGATAAATTTTTAGTAAAATAGAAGAAATAAGTTACACTTCTTAAAATTATTAAATTATTATTTTAGGTAGAAGTTTTGAGAATATATTTAAATTTAGGTTATGATTTGTTAGATCAATATGACGAAAATATAATTTAGAAAATGTTTACTTTATTTCACAAAATCATTTATAGTTAAAATTAGATTAAATTTGCCATACTCATTTCACACACTTTAAAACAAAACCATGCCATTTTGGTTAATTTGGATGAGAAAATAACGTATATGTTTGTAACTTTGTGTGTTTGTGTATAAGTGTAAGAGAGAGAAGAAGTGGCTTAGTGAGTTTAGAAGTTGAGAGTTGTGGAGGTGATGAGGAAGATGAAAGTCTTTAAGGGTATTTAAAGGATTTGAATAATCTTGCAGTATTACAATAAGAAAAATGCAAACCACAACATACTATATACATACATACATGTCTTCATGCACTAGTTTTTTTAAAAAAAATCTTAAATCCAAAGTATAAGTCATAACTCATATATAATATTGCAAGATTATTATATCAAAATTTTGTATTAGTGTTATTTTTATTAACACTCAAAAATATTAACAAGCTAAACACTCAATTGAACATCTAAAGGTCATTTTTTATCTTTATTTTTTCTTATTTTTATGAAAAAACTATAAGTCCATAACATTCATAGAAATTAAATATTAGTACATAACAAAACTAGAATATATTTACAATTACAAGAAATGATATTCATAGAAATTAAATATAATAAAATCACTATAAGAAACCATAAAATAAATAGAATTTATATTCAACCAAATTAGACAATTATAGTCCGAAATAAATTCAAAATCAGTTTCATAGCTCTCAATAGAAATTGAACTAATAAATAAATAAATAAATAGAAATTATACTGAAATATTTCAAAAGAAATGAAGAAGAAGAATAACTTTGTAATATAAAATGCACTGTGGAAGAAAAGGACTGGGATGAGAACTGAGAATGGGAAAGGAAAAAGAAAATTTTTTTTTTAAATGACTTTTATTGGTTTGCATTGTACTTGCATTGTAAACATATAAAATGTAGTAAATGCAGTACATATTTGTAAAAGGTATATAGTAGAACTATAAAGTAGCACATGGGATGGAAGACTGGGGCAAAAAAGAACTTTCTTGAGAGTTGTCTATCTTATAAATGCCATTACACACTTTTTTATTTACAAAAATACATCTTAAGGGGGTGTTTGGTAGAGTAGTTTGAGATGGGATTTTTGTAATTTTTTGTAGTTTTTTGAAATACGTGTAGGTGAAAAAGTGTGTAATATTGCTTAAAATGTAAAAATATGAGTTTGAAATGGTTAACCAAACGGACCCTAAGATTCTTTAGGGCAAATTTGGCTAATGGGTTGGGGGGGGGGGGTGATCTTTGCTCTTGGAGGAGCAGACTTTTAAATAAAATGAAGTGATTGTGCTAGTGCTCTTATTGGTTTTATCATATTTATTGTTAAATAGTAGTCCCATTCAAGTTGGGTTTGAGGAATGACTTAACTAATCTGTTACCTTTTTAATTTTTATCATTTTAATATGAAATGATCATTCTTAAGATTCAAAACATACATTTTTTGTCAAGAACCTTGTAATTTAATTAGTACATTTAGTATTTCCAAAAAAAACATTTTCTGATTTAAATATCTTATCTCTCAATTATCCAAAAAAGGAAGAAAAAAAAATCATTTTCGTTTATCAGTTTAGGTGGTATTTAACTATTTATGGCTTTTCATAAGAATGAGTGTGGATTCAAGTATTTGCTGGCGTATCCCGTCTTTACTCTGAGAGAGAGAGAGAGAGAGAGAGAGAGAGATGGTACTCTAATTTATTTTCTAGGTTGCGGTCAAAATTTTTTAATGTGAAGTATGAATAGGTAAATGTAATAAGTCAATGGTCTACCATTGAATTACATGCCACTTTTTTAACATTAATTCATTTGCACGGGTTAAAGAATTTCTCCAATCGCTTATGAAAATATGGTTCAGATTTCTCATTTCTATATGTTCCAGCTGAAGCAAGAAATCATACTGTAGTTGTTTTCCATTTTTGACCAGAATATGTCGTATGTGGTAAGCATCCATGTACGCCGTACAAGTAGTACCAGTACCATATAATATGTTTAATTAATGTACGGGACTTGATTACTTTACAAGAATTTAGAAATATCATGTTCAAAATGCTTACATAACGCATGACCCATCTGATTTTTTTATTCTTTATTTTTAAAGTTTTTTTTTTTTTTTTTTGATGAGATATTTTTAAAGAATTAAGTGCAAAAAGAGGCTTGTGGTGTGCATTATTAAACAAACACATCTATTCAGCTAAAAAAAATAAAACAAACACACCCCATTTGTTCTAAAATTAACCAGCTATTCATTTTTATATTAAAAAAAAAATTATTATTAACAAAACCTTTCAAACAAAAGTGCCCACAGTAAGCATCCAAAATGCTTTCAGGGGCTTCATGCATGCTTGTTAGTTATAACAACAGAAATGCCTTTTTTGCCTAACAACAGTATGGTGCATTAGTCGACCATGGGTATTTAGTGAAAAGTAATCCAATCACTATTTGACATAAATGCAAGTTATGATAAAGTGTCTCAAAATTTTATGATAAAGTGTGTCTCAAAATTTTTCCAAAATTAACCTTTGCAAATAACTAAATTGACATTTTTATTATACTTATGTTATTTCTAATTACTATAGACTACAATATGTGTTATGTATGAATCAATTAACATGCATGTGTTTTGACCCACTCTTTAGAACTATCACATTCAAAAGGTGAGAGGCCAAAGGCCTTGTAGCTAAATTGGCACATTCTCATGCATAAAGTGTTTGGGGGTCTAAAGGGGAAAGAGTTCGAGTTGCAGAATTAACAACATGTTGTAATTATCTCTCAAAAAAAAAAAAAGGTGAGAGTCATTTAGAGTAAAGTCACTACCTAATCTCTTTTCCATGCGCATATGTGAGCTCTATGTCCATAGGTTTTCTAAATTATTTTATTTGTTGATGCTTGGATTACTTTGTAAACCCACCAAAAGCTTTGTAAACCCTCTTCAGTTGCTTTCTTGAATAAATTTCTCCTTCATACCCAAAATAAAAAAAGCTTTAACACATAAACCCATTTCCATCGTTCCATGTCACATTTTACTATACAAATTTTGTCTATTGGTAATTTGGTACTATAAAAAGCTAAAGGTACGTACTTCAAACATGTGTAAAAACTAAAAATGAGAAAGAAAGGGAGCTTGAACTCTAATTACTTATTCAAACATGTGTAAAAACTAAAAATGAGAAAGGAAGGGAACTCTATTACTTAAACAAAACAGCTTATACTAAGCTGGACGTGGTCCAGCTTTGTATTAATACACTATTCCATCAAAATAGCCTATATGGACTTCTAACTTCTAAGAAGAACAAAAAAGTCAGTTGACGTTGTTGCAATATAGACTCCATTTCTGGGAGTCTAAAACTGGTTTTATTCAACACGTCACACGTGATTCCGTGAATGATAAATAAGGTTTGATTTAAGAATATCTACATGAGAAAAAAAGGTCAAGAACAATGAATATGAAAATCACACATCAAAATAGACAGTCAAATGCCACGTCACAACCTGTCATATATATCCACGTGGCAATCATCATATATACGGAGAGCTCAAACTCTTTAAATTTCTTAGACTCCCAATCAAACGGTTGACCGACCTTAAATTAAATTTGATTTGCATAATACATTAATTAATACAAACTATAATTCAATAACATGTTTGTCATCACTTGAATAACATTTTAATTAAATGGGTTATTTGAGTGTGAAAGCAGAGAAAATTGTGAACATAAGAGGTAGCCAATATCAACATTTCGTTATATATGCGGCATGCCTATAAGAACAAGTCTTGGCTCCTCAGCTCTCACCATCTCAGGTCTCAACCAACACACTTATGGTTTATTCAACTGAAGAAAAATCATTCCTCTAACAAGGCAATCACAAGAAAGTCATGGCGGCCGGAGGCTCGTCCGGTGCCTCTCTCGAATTCACTCCGACATGGGCACTTGCCACAGTTTGCTTCTTCTTCATCTTCATCTCTATTATCCTAGAATACATCATCCATCTCCTTTCCCACGTAAGTATATATATTATGTATTAAGATCCTTTTTTTTGCTCCACTATTTTGGGTGTGTGTGTATATATGTATATGTTATAAACTTGAAGCTAATGTCAAAAAATTAATGGTGCACGTATAGTGGCTAAAGAGGCGCAGGAAAACCGCGTTGAACGATGCATTGGAGAAGCTTAAATCAGGTGCAATTAATCAAAATAAATATACATGTTTTGTATAATTTTATGTTGTTTATAGTATACTTGTATATATATATGTGTGTTACTTTATAAGACTTTTATAAGGTTTTAACTTTTAATTGATCTTTTTGTGTGGGATTGATTTGTACAGAGTTGATGCTTCTGGGGTTTATGTCCCTCTTATTGGCAGTAACTCAGGAACGTATTTCTAAAATATGTGTACCTAGCGGCGCTGGGAACATCATGCTCCCATGTCGTAAACAGACTGTTTCCGAATCTGAAAACCTAGTAGCAATCGAGCACTTCACAAAAGTAATGATCTGGAATTTGTCGTCGATGAATGATTTGTGGTGGGGACCTCATAGAAGAGTACTGGATGAAGATGAAAATGATGATGTTCCTCCTAGTCCTCCACCTGATGTTGGTGCAGTTGATTCTTGTCCAGACGTATGTTTCTTAATGACACAATAATTTTCACAGTTACATTTTTACTGATTGAGAATGGAAGAAAAGACGTTTTAACAATTAGAATGGGATTTAATTTGCAGGGAAAGGTTGCTCTAATGTCACAAGATGGGATTCATCAGCTTCACATATTCATTTTCGTGTTAGCAATTATGCAAATCGTTTATACTGTTCTCACTCTGGCTTTGGGTAGGGCCAAGGTAAGAAGCTTGCTTAAACTTGGGATTTCCTCTCAGCTATATAATATTATTAATTTTTCCAGTCAACTTATTTTATGGTATTTTTTCATGTTAATTCCCATGTTCAAACCGTTATGTCCATTTGAAAAAAACAAACACCTTGATATATATGGTATTAGTATAACTATGCTTATTCCGCTTTCATACTCATGCCACCTAGAAATAGCAAAATAAAGAAAAGCTTTCTTAATAACAATTGAAACTCAACGTTGTTTGACTGTGTCTTCCTCTGTCTGTTTTAATTAATAGATGAGACGCTGGGAAGCTTGGGAGAAAGAAACTCAAACAACAGAGTACCAAGTTGCCAATGGTATGTTTTAAATTCATTCTCATGAATCATGATTCAGTCTGTCTTTTATTAATTAGCTAATGGGCTAACAGTCTAACACGACTATATATACACAAAGAAAAAAAGGAAAGTGAAAGAGGCACACAGCCACATATAATGTTAATGAGTTTGGTGACATTTCGTTTTCGGTTTTATATACCAACTCCATTCCCCCCACCACCAATTTGTGGCCCCTGCACCGATGTGTGGCAACCATGGCAAGCGTAATAAGCAATCCATATATGGTCAGGTCTACAGAATTCAATTCCTAAGAAAAACTAAACCATTTAGTACGAAAGAGCCAGCATATTCATGAGAAGTAAAAAAACAAAAAAAAACAAAAAAACCATCATTTTTGAGATCTAGAAATTGCCCAAAAAATTGTTTTCCTTTTGTTGTGAATTGTGATCATATAATTTTTGTCCTTTGGTGGGTGAAGAAAGACTGTAACAGTCCACATGATTCAGGTCTTGAATTTCGTATTTCCAACTTCCAAGTTGAGCTTTGACCTACACTAATCAAATTGGCCACGATAATCTCTAGTAGTAGTTTACAAGACTTGACCTTAGAGTATGTGCCTGTATTCATCATGGCAATAACCTTTGACTGCAAATCTGCGACTGATTCATAACATAGACACTATTAGTTACCGGGTTTAATAGGTCGTTGAAGAAATGTGAAGATTTTTTTCCCGACCCACCTAGATGAACCAAGGCCCAATCAAACACCTTGGGTTGGTTTTTGTGAATTATTGGATTGAGTTGGGTCTTAAATTTTTTTTGAACTTAGGTGGACTTGGGTTTGGTTTGCTAAATTTTCAATTAAAGTAATCCAACTCAGCACACGATACTAATATTATATATATATACGATTTATTTATAGCTACACTACACCGCCGTGACACCTTAAGTCCTAACCCTAGTTTTGTTTTTCTTTTCCCCATCTCAACTAAGTGCCCGTTTGGGTCGACTTTAAGGGGGCCAAAACGCGCATTTTCTAGCCCAAAACTCAAAACGTGCGTTTGGTAAATTTTTTCGAAAGTGCTTTATATAAAAGTGCATTTTTTAGCTCAAAGGATTTCCATGTTTTGGCACGACAGCTTTGAGTTGCAATTGCAAAACGCACAAACGTATTTTCTCAAAACAAAAATATTACCGTTGGTGGGTTTCTCTTTTTCCTAAATTGCCCATAGTTTTTTTTTTTTTTTTTGCTCCTCTATGCTGCTGTGCTGCGACATCTCATCTTCTTCTTTTTCTGTGCTGCTTCTTCCTCTTCTCTTCTCTTTTTTTTTTTTTTTTTTTTTTTTAATTTACGTCTTACATATCTAATCTCAAAGAAAACCTTTTAAATTCAGTAGAGTTTTTGATAAATGGAACATATGGAGTAGAGAGAGGGAGCGAAAGAGACAGAGAGCTCAGACTTGTGTGTGTGTGTGTGTGGGGCTTTGTGTGGAGGAAAGTAAAAGAAAAGGAAGATAAGAAGATGAGGACGAAGTGAACGAGTGGATGAGAAAAAAGTGAAAGAAAAAAAAAAGAGTTTTTGGGTTTGGGTAAAGCTACGTGGAAGAAAATATAGAGAGTAGGAACACAAATTATTTCACAACTTCTTTTTCACAACTGTGATGTTATACAGTATGCGGTGGAGAAAAAATTGTGGGTACATGTATAATCTTAGAACAACTCATTTAAAAGATAAGTGTTAATAAAATTTTATTTTACAAAGATTAATTTTAAATTAGTATTGTGAAAATATTGTGACATTTTATTATATCTCTAAACTTTTTAAATTAGTACTATTTTTCTTTAGAAAAAAAATAGTACTATTGACAGAATATTTTTATAACAATTTCATAATAAAGTTTACATAGTAAGTTGTTATTAGTTCTCATCTAGACCTACTAGTGACATTTTTTTTTCCTACCATTAACAACTTGTCATATAGACTTTATTGTGAAACTTTTGTGAAAATATTGTGTCCATAACTTGCATTAAGAATTCAGCAAAACAAAAAAAAAAAAACTTGCATTAAGATAGGTAATTAAAACAAAGAATTCTCTTTATATAGACATTGCCCTTTTTGGTAATTTACCTCTCAAACTGCCACTTTTATAAGTGCTAGCCAAACACTCAGCTTTTTCAAAAAGTACTTTTTAACAGATTTTACCAAACACTCAGCTTTTACAAAAAACTCAATTTCATACTGCACTTTTTTAAGCCCCCACTTTTTCAAAAAGCACAATATCAAAAAGCTAAACCAAACTCACCCTAACATTCACTCCCTTCACACACCCCCTCCCACTGCTCATATTGTTCAAACCTTCCTTTGCTTAAGAATGGCAAAAATTCCCTACCCCCTTGACCCGTCCCATCCCATCTCTAATTTGTAAATATATGCTTTTATTTAATATATATTTACATTGTGTTTTTAAGTATAATTTAATCTTTTTTATATGGATATATTATTTATATATTATTTTTTTTATATACTATTACCCTCTCCTAAAAAACACTCATTTTTCTCTCTTTAAGCATTTTCATAACTGTTCATTCATTTATCTTTCATCTCTTTCTTATGAATGCCAGAACCACCTTATTAGGGATGGTAAAATACCTTCAACCTGCCCTAACCTTGACTTGCCTCGCTCTTTTTTCCGCCTTGCATTGGTTTTCCCCACCCCAAAAAGGCAACAAGGCACTCTTGATCTAATCCTACCCTGGTGCCATCCCTACCTCTAGTCTCACCCTTCAGCTCTCTCTCTTTGGCATGGTGTCACTCTCTCATCAATTATGATCTATGATCTCACAGTCACACTCTGTCTTGTCCACATCTCAACATTTTGCCTTCATGCCGGCCTTCATCACTGCTTGAAAGCCCAATTTGTTTTATTAGACCAAACAAACGGGCCCCAATCTAATGATCTAACCTGACTTAATCTGATTATTGTGAGTTAGGTTTGGTTGGGTTGGTTCTAGAGCTGCAATAGATTGTGTTGAGTTGGGTTAGGGATTTCATAACTTGAAGATGTCAGATAGGGTTGAAAATATCCTAAACCTTAATTAATTCCATTCACAGCCTGACAATGGGGAGGGGGAAGAGAAAGGATGCCATTGAACTGTAAGCCCATTGGCAAGAAAAGATTACAATATACATTTGTTGTCATTTCGTAATAATTCACCAATACAGTGTCAACGAAAGAAAAATGATCTAATCTATGGATGCAAAAGATATACTTTGAAATTAGATAATTATTGTATTAGTAAATTCATATGAATTTTTTTACGTCAAAAAAAAAAAATGAATTTTTTACTTAATATTTGGATGGACTTTCAACCATGGTTAATGAAGCAGTAATACTATATATATATATATATATATATGTATGTATATGTTACTCAATACTACTTAATAACTCTAAGTTCTAACGTTTTGCATCAATCTTACAATCCAAATGGAAATTAAATAATGATAATAGCTTCATCAAGACCCCGATGGTATACTTAGTACTACTCATTACCTTCACGTTACGTGATGTGGGGTCGATGAATTCATACCGAAGATGCGAAGACCCTGTTTTTTATTCTGCCAAAAAAAAAAAGGAAATTAAATAAAATATTAAATGCTAAATTCTCTACCTATTAATGAAATCATTGAAAGTCATCAAATTTTGCATGAGTTTCATTTTACTAGATACCTGAACCTGATTACTCAACATCATATAAGTCGTGATCAATAATATTTTCAATGATGATCAGATCCTAATCGATTCAGATTTACAAGGCAAACAACATTTGGAAGACGGCACCTCACTACTTGTACAGAAACATCGTTTCAGCTATGGATTGTGAGTTGCCTTTCTATATCTCCATGTAATCGATTCATATCACAGTTTTAATGCCTTAACACTTTGGGTTTTGAAATGGGGCAGAAATGTTTCTTCAGACAGTTCTTTCAATCAGTGGCAAAGGTTGATTATCTCACTTTGAGACATGGTTTCATCTCGGTAATGAGCTTTCAAGTTCCAACTTTCTTAATTTTATGAATAATTACACACGCAAAAATAAAAATAATATAGGACCAAAGTGCTTCTGCTACTTACACAAGGTGTATATTGTTCAAAAAAAATTTCAGGCTCACTTATCAAGCAGGCTCGACAACTTCAATTTCAAAAACTATATACAGCGATCCTTGGAAGAAGATTTCAAAGCCGTGGTTGGCATCAGGTTGTTGATTTTCTAAATATTATTGTTCACAAAACAACTAAATTTTATGGAACAAAAATTGTACATTACACCTTTGATATGTATTGATTATGAAATTGCTTAATTTCCCTCCACTAACGTGTTCTTTTTGTCTTAACAGCCCTCTAATGTGGTTTTTGGTTGTTCTCTTGCTGCTCCTGGATGTGTACAGTAAATATTGTTCCCTTTTGTTTCTTTTTTTTTTCTCTGAAAGTCAATCTAATTTATCAATTACTAAAAATAAATTTTCATTGAAATTTGTTTGGACTCAACCAGGTTGGAATGTATTTCTCTGGGTATCCTATATTCCTCTCTTGGTAAGCATTTTGCAACATAGTAACCACCTTTTGTTGCATCATTAATTTCCATCTGATTCTTAGTTTCCTTCCCATTCCAATTGCTTTTGTAGATTGTACTCGTTCTAGGAGCCAAACTTGAAGTCATTGTTGCAAGAATGGCTCTTCAAACCAAAGATCAGAACAATGTAATTATAGGAACCCCTCTTGTGAGACCAAATGATCGCCACTTCTGGTTTGGGCACCCAGGATTTGTCTTGACTCTTATACATTATACTCTATTTGTGGTAATTCCTCCTCCTCCTCCTCATGAAAGCAAAGTAATAATATAAGAAGAGTTGAGATATTATAGATACTAACTTTTCTGGACCTTCTCAGAATGCATTTGAGTTCGCCTTCTTCATTTGGGTTACAGTAAGTTTTCTTTCTATTCTTTTCCATTTTCCACACCATATAGTTTTGAACTTTGAAGGTCTGGTGTTGGAAATTTTTGTATGGCAATATCAGATGTCTAATATATTTTTCTTTTGGTTTCAATTCTATTTTCCTTCTTTCTCAGATACAGTTTGGTTTCAATTCTTGTTACCACGAGCGCACTGCGATCATTATCACCAGGATTGTGCTAGCGTAAGAACAGCCTACCACTTATTTAGTAACCTGTGATTTACATTTTGGTAACTTCATAGCAAGTAATGTCAGGAACAACTTTTTTCATTACTTGAATCAAAACAACATCACTTTCACTTGAGTGAATTAGTGACATTAATTTTATTATGTAACAACCATATCATGGGTTTATTGGTAATTTAGTTAGGAGACAAGAACATGTTAGAATCCTTTGTTCCATCATCTTGATTCCAACTTATGAATAATTCACAAAAAGTCTTGTAGTTCAACTGACACCTCTTTTTGTTTCTGATAGAAATATCTAATAGTTCAAATCCTCAACCCAACTATCAAATTATAAAATAAACCTATTAGTGATTCTAATTTCCTTTTATTCTTCAGGGTGGCAGTTCAAGTAATTTGCAGCTACATTACTCTTCCTCTCTATGCACTTGTTACACAGGTAACCATTTTAAAAATAGTTCCCATGCTGGTATATATGTAGCACACTTTCTTGACATCTAGCACATATATAACAAATTACAAGTGTTTGTTCACAGATGGGATCTAACTTCAAGAGTAAAGTACTAGAAGAGCAAATGGCCAACATTATAAGGCAATGGCACGCTGACGTAAGGGAGAGAAGGAGGAAGCAACAACTATTCTTGCAATCTCCTCGCACTTCTTTGTCTGCAGAATGGAGTCCCAGAAGGGTTAGTGCCTCTGAATTTTCTTCTTTCCCAAGACCCACATCTGTACCAAGCGACAGCATTAGGAAACGGGAAATCCTAGAAGAAGAAGATGAAATAGTGAGAGAAGAGGCAGCTGGCTCATCTACACGTCCATCCCGGCCTGTCATTGTAGAACTCTCGACAGTGAGAAGAGAGTAGATTATTGATGACTGGGAGATCAGCTTTTGTGTGTGTGTATGAGAGAGAGAGCGAGAGAGAGAGAGAGAGCAGTGTTTTGTAAATTATAATTCACCATACATGCAACTATGTTTTGTGTGCCTTTACCGTGATTATATGAAAAATGGGTAGACAACTATGTTTTGTGTGCCGTTTTTCATACCTGCAAAACATATTTAAACCATGTTATCATAACCAATAAGTCTAGATAATTACAAATTTTACAACTATTGAGAAAACAAATTGTGATAAGTACACATTAAAAATGAAGTTAAAGATGGTCTCAAGTAAAAGTGATGTTACATTAGTCATAATCTGTAACCTTGACATATTGTGAAATTTGTTATATCTCTAGTATTTTTGTATGGTAACTTGTCTAATATAGTGTGCATGGTTGCTCATCCTATATCATTGAGCTTGTGTGTGTTTATTTTTTCTCTTCTCTTTTGTGTTTGCTCTATTTTTTTTCGTTTTATATAAATATATATATATATATAATTCAATTGTTGGGGTTGTGAAGATTAAAATTTAAATGTCTCAATTAGAGACATCAAGAAGTACTAACTAATTGAGTTACAAGGCTTTTTGCTATTATTTGTCTTTTATTTAAAGAGGGAAGGGGAGCCCCTTTCTAAGTTGCTACTGTCAATTTCGAAATTAACATATTTTAGGAATAATGGACTTTCAATAATGCGATTGAATATAAAGTTTTATCATTAATGTTCTCAATGGCCATTCACATAATGAATTTGTTCACTTATGTTCCATTTCCTTCCTGGCAATGGGTCATCTGTGTTTTTGTCGTGTACGTAACTGGGGGTATAGCAATTGATCGAACTTAACCAACTGTAAATGTTGCTGCAAGGATGAGTTTTTTTTTTTTTTTTAAGATTACCTAGCTACATTATAGAACTTAATTTATATAGGCTTTGTGGAGATGGTCATGGAAGGACTTACATTTCTAGGATCACTTGCTGTCGAGAAGGGTGATGAGTTTGTGTTGTATACCGGAGAATGTATCTCATGCATCATTTATAAGCAGCCTTACTCTTATATAAAATAGATGAGTATCAATCCGATCATGTAATTTATACTATTATAAAAGAAATGGTGCATATATTGGATGAAAACAAAAATTATTGACCATATATGAGATTGTGCTCACAATATTTTGGGCAAGATAGTCATTTAACATGTAAAAGATGTGGAACAAAGGGAATCAAGACTCAAGGCCACATTTTCAATCGGCAAAATGTTGCCCCACTCTACTTTTCATTATTAATTTCAACAACTTGTGTATGTTCGTTTCTGAAAAAAAAAATATAGATAATAAAAATCATAAGACAACAACCACATCCCCTACACATTACAGAGATTTGGATTCCCAGTCAGTCACTTCTCTAAGTTCTCTCTCATCCTTATCCATGGCCAATTACTACTCTCTATGTCTTGTAGGAGCCATGGATCGTCTTTGGTTTCACCAAATTATTCTTTTCTCAGAAACAGTCTCAGACCAAAAAACCCCTGAAACTTCTAAGCCCAACTCTCTGTCTCTTGCATATTCATCTCTTCTAGATGAGGGAGTTTCATCAGACATATCACTTCTTGCAGATGAAGCAATCTTGTCAGACTCATCTCCAAGCTCTCCAACGGTACTAAAACATATACTTGTCTGTGTGTGTGTGGTTTTTTTTTTTTTTACTTTAGGCTTACACTTCTCTGACTGTGTTTCTCTTGTTGTTGCTGTGACAAGGATGATTCCAGTAATGAAGACACAGAGAAAAAAACCAGCCAGAAGGAAAAACCAACAAGATTGAATCGGTCACATTCATCATCACCATCAACTCAAAAACGTCCTAAACGTCTTAGAAACTCAGGCGCAAATGCAATAAGGAGATTGCAAAAATCCATGAGTTGCAAGACCTTGGGGGATCTGGAACTAGAAGAAGTAAAGGGGTTCATGGATCTTGGTTTCATATTCAAGAAGGAACACTTAAGCCCACGAATGATGAGTGTAGTCCCAGGCTTGCAAAGACTTGCACACAAAAATAAACAAAGCAGCAAACTCACTAATGATGCTGAAGTAGCTAAAGATGATGAAACTGAAGAAGGGAAAGAGAAGAGAATTATAAGGCCATATTTATCCGAAGCATGGCTCATAAACAGACCCGATTCTCCACTTCTAAATTTAAAGATTCCAAGTGCATCTACAGCTGATGATATGAAGAAACATATCAAGTTCTGGGCTAGAACTGTTGCATCAGTAATTCATGAGCAGGAATCCTAGTTCAAAGTTGTTCAATCCCACAAACATCATAGCAGCATAGTAGAGGGAGCAAGCACCAAAAATTGAGAGTAGATTGCATTTCACCGACAACTGCAACTGTAAAAATAGTTGTTTTATGATGTGTGTGTATATTAGAGGTGTAAAAGTATATCATACCTTTTTCACAGTTTTATCTCGGAAAAAGTACACTTTGTACACATCATATTAACAATTGCATGTATGATTTTCATAACTTTTGTACAGAGATTTATAATAAAACATGAACAGTGACGATATACACAATGAGTATTAGTTCTTTTAAAATTTCCTTACATTTAAGAGGGGAGGGAAGTAAAATTTCTTTTTTCTTATAGAATTATGGGCTTTAAAAGTCTTCTGTCTTTCCAATAATTGCACCCAAAAAAAAACAAGTTGAAAGAGATAAGGCAAAAGGGAAAATGAGTTCAAGAAATGAGAATCGGGGCCTACCATGATGTGGGATGAGGAAGAATAAGTAGAACATGGCTTTTAGCGAAGAAGTGTCCCAAGAGCCACATGATGGTATTCCATGCTTTAGTTAGTTGGTTTGTCTTCATATAAGAGTTTATGTGCATTATGATCATGTGTTTTTTTGTAGGTCACCTATTTTGAGTTATGAATAGTTGAACGCACATTTATGTGTAGAAAAGAGAAGCGGTTGTGTGGCCATTGGAAATCATGGTTTTGTTTACCCAAAAAAAGGAAATCATGGCTTTTTGGGCCACTTTTTATGTTGTTCCCAATGCTTGGGCCTGTCCAGTCTCTTCTGGAACTGGGTTCTCGGGTCCCCTACTCCACTAAATAAATTTAGAGTGGTCTCTTCGAAGTTCGAAGTTTAGTTAAATTACTGAATTAGAGGTTATTTTTAATTTTTAAAAAAAATGATGGAGACACAATAAAATTTACAATCTATTAAAATGATAGATTGTGATTACTGATTAGTAGTTTAGTACAACATTATTTTAACAAGATCATCATTTGTATTATTTCAATTGTACATCAATCACGACTTGTTGCCTCAACATTATAAAAATATTTTGATATTAGACTTTTTTTTCATTAGTTGAAAAGGTAAGAAAAATATATATGTAAAATAATTAAGAGGCATTTGTAGTTTATATACATTTAAAGGATGTTCTTATAAAAGATGTATTTTCTCATGGTTTGTACAAGATACAAATACAAAAATGAGGGGGTTGGATTATTACAAGCATGAGTTTTATAAGAGAACTCTGCCCTTCAGTGCCAAATAATCAACACAGAAGTTTGCTTCTTGGTATGTGTTAAAGAAAAAAATCTAGGTCTACGGTCTACCACACTCTTACGAGTAGTTTCCTACAATCAAATATAAGTACTAGGATTGTCCAAGGGATCGGAAAAATCAACTCACCCAAGTGACCTGATTGGAACCAATCTGAAACCAATCCAATCTGGTGGTTGTGACGATCATCAGTGGGTCGGCAGCTTCATAGTTGGATCTAGCAGGTTAAGTTCGGTTTCTCTCCTCCAACACCCGAACAAACTAACCCGACCAAAAACCCAACCAAACTCCGATAAAATATCAACCAAATCCAACGAGATCTTACCAGATCTAGTGAGTTTTCCACCGTATTCGGCAAGTTTTGGCTAATCCGTTGAGAGATCTTGTTGGATTCTGCAAGATTTCCACCAAATCCAGCAAGATCTCACCAAATCTTCATCATTTTCCATCGAAATCAAGATAACTGATATGACCTGTGGAACAACTGACTCAATCCAACTCGTTGAAGTTATTGGTTAACGGTGGGTCTTCTGTTCTGCCACCCGCTAGAATTTGGTTGAGTTCGGGTAGAGCCCAAACTTGACCAGTGGACAATCCTAATAAACACAAATAAGTTTAAGTCATTTTAAAGGAGAGTGAGATAAGTTAAACTATATACAACACACTCATTTAAGTAACGTGAGATAATTATCTTCTTTTTTTTAAGAAACAAACACACAAAGGGAGAGGGGATGTTGTTCTAAATTTTAACACAAAAATGGAGTTTGCAGTATACCTTTGTTAATACTTCATTCCTCTCCCTCCCCACTATGTGTTTGTTTCTCAAGAATTAAAATAAAATTAAAATAATTTTTTTATTAAAAAAAAAGAAAAAGAAAAAGAAGTTAAAGTCATTGCGTAGCCTACAGTTCGACAAAATATTGGTGCAGTCTAGCCTTTAGAGAAAAACCACCTAGCTAGCTGTGGGCATAAATGATTTCTAATGAGATCGGCTGCCCTGGTTGACTCTGGATCACCCCTCAAATGCCCCATGGTATTCATTGAACTTTCATCAATATTTATTTTCAAATGTCCCGTTGAAGGGGGTTCTCAAATACCCAAAGGGATTCCACACAACACGATGGTAGCTAACTAACCATAGGTCAAAATAGAAACTTTCAAGGTATAGAATATGATCATTTTTCTCTTCTTATGTTTTTATATCAAAGCTGATTTTTTTAGGTTAAACTTTTGGCTGTTTGCATCCTAAAAATTAAACAATTTAAATTTTTTGTCAAAATTGTTTAAGAGTAGAACTGCCAAAATATTGTTACGAAATTTTACATCATGGTGAGGTCGAATTCAAGGGAGATAGGAGTAATAAAACAATGACAAAGTTTAATTACAAAATTAGTTGTAGTTTAAGACTACAACCTTACTTAATAAAATAAATATTACTATATATTTTGAAAATCTAACCGTTAAATTACATGTTCTTTACGCTCTTAATACACATGTCAAATTTTGTGTCAATCAGATATTATTTACTATGTGATCTATAAGTTTATATTTTATGCATAATTTTAAACTACAAAAACTTGCAATTTAAACAATTTATTGATGACACAGCTATTGATCTTTAATTTTCTAGAAATTTTGCAAGCATGGAGGATATAAAAAGAAGATGTAATCCAATGGTGGATTTGTCAAAATTCACCTATAATAAAAAGATATTAAATATAGTTGTAACCTTAAACTACAACTTATTTTGTAGTTAAACTCTATAATATAATATATAGATAAGGTGGAGAAGACTTAACCCATTCTCAAAACTTTGAATTCCATAATAGCAATTATATATTTAGATTTTTTTTTTTTTTTTTTTTGCTGAATTTATATATTTAGATGATTAGTCAAAGATAGGACTGACATCTACATTTAGAGAAGGATAATGTTATTTAGGAACAACTAATACTTGTTTGACAGGTTATCAAAAAAAAAAAAATACTTGTTTGACATTTATTTTTCTTCAAGAAAATGCTAGAAAATGGAGAATCCATCTCCCCCTGACTTAAATGTAGAGCAAAGCAGAACTAAAACAAGCAAAAAACAAATCTAGACCCATATATTTTGTTAGGCTGTCTCTAGATCTGTAAGGAGATTGTACGGATCAACTCTCTTAAAATAAATATTAATAGGAAATATGACCCAATAACTTGTGGCTAAAGAAGAAGTTATCACATTTTGCGTTGACTTCCAATTTTTTATTAGAAAATGTATACCATAGCAACTGAGCTGAATAAGATAAGCCAAAGACACTCACAACCACAACTTGTGATTGAATCGATTATATTCATTATCAAACTGATTACCCACTAATCATATGTGAAACTGTTTGTGTTTCCTTATCTCTCAACTACCAAAAACTTACTCATCTAGAAGAAAGAAAAAACTAGCTAGCAACACAAATTGGCCCGGTGTGGCATGAGAAGTGAGAGATCTATTGGTTTCCATATCGATCTAATTATTAGTTCCACTAAGATTTTTATCGTTGATCAATGACATGGTACTCCAATTTCAAAGGCTAATATTTTTTCCATAATAACACTAACTTGTAACCAGCATTCATATTGATAGAGCCATAAATTTAGCAATATGGTTCCACAAAAAGTTACTTTATTTATTTTACTTTCACACTTTACAATACTGGATCTATATTTTTAGCTATTTAATTAAAATAATATAAAAAATTCATTAAAAAGCAATGTGAACACAACAAAAGAAATTTTTTTTATTAAAAAGCAGTGTAAACACAACAATTTAATAATATTTACTATTTTTTACATCTGAACTACTGTGCACTGTAACTGTGGAGCCAAAAAATAAGAGTTTGGCTCCACCAATGTAGCCACATTTTTGTATTTGATGGTGCTAAAAATAGCAATATAGCTTTTTAGCACCACCAATACTAGTGCTCCAATGAAGCAGCCATCTTATTGCAAAGCTAATGAATTAATCACTACCATTAATTTTCTTGTGGCAATCATAAAATCTTAGCCCCAACTCAACCTCCCATCACATCTTGCCTAAAATGGACAGCGCGGTGGGGCGGCTGGCTGGTTAGTCAGTAATCACTCGCGTTGCATATCTTTTGGGGTCAGCACCACGTTATCATTTCATATTCAATCAACAACAACTATATTATTAAACTCATCCTTCTTTTCCAGAACTATGAATTCTTCAGCCATTACGTACGACTCACGAAACCCAATTTCTATTTTATATTTTTATTAAAATTATCGTATTTATTTTATTTCTTATATGTTCCTCACTTCCTCTAAATGGATATATTGTAACACATAGTTGAATATTAATAGTAACTATTTAATTGATATTTCTTCGTACTAAACTTGAAGATTTAGAGGGAAAGGGTTCGAGCTACTATCTCAAAAAATATATATTATGTATTGTAAATGTACGCAGCTTAATTAAGCTAAATAAATTATATTAATCTGTTATGTTCTTCTTTCTAATTTTCTTTTCATTTCCACTTAGTAGGTCGATAATGTTTTTTTTCCTTTAAAATTTTCCCGGAATAGTTGCTTTAGGTAGGGCCATGCGCGTGAGGATTATAGCCGAAAGGTCAAAGAATGTGGCATAGTGGTAGTGGAGTAAAATACTACTAATAAAATTTCATCTTGCACGCTTCAAGAGCACACTGCATTTCTATATAAGACTTTGATAATTTGCTTATAGAGATCACAGAGAGCCTTGGATCAGTTAGTACCTAATTATAAGAGAGATGGCCACCACCAACAAGCTTCGTTCCAGCCCAAGCTTCATATTTCTTTCATTAGCATTACTCTTTCATTTTTATCTGTGTATGTTCTTAATTACATTTGCACTCTCAATCTTATGCAACATATGGTCGTGGTTATAGTGTTATACATCAAACAAAATAACCAATGGCCTAACTATTTTCTTAGTTATTCATTATAATTGGAATTTTTGACACAGGTAAAGGTGATCTTCTGCTGAATTACTATTCTGAGAGTTGCCCTAATGCTGAAGATATCATCAAGCAAGAAGTCACTGACTTGTACAACAAACATGGCAATACAGCAGTTTCATGGGTTAGAAATCTCTTCCATGATTGCATGGTTAAGGTATATTGTCATTTAAATATGTACCAAATTAATAATAATATATATGAAGTGGTTAACTTATAGTATAATTAAGTTGTTAACAAAGTTATTGCTTGTTGGTGTAGTCATGCGATGCATCTCTGTTGTTAGAGACAGTGAATGGTATTGAATCGGAACAGGCATCTGAAAGGAGCTTTGGGATGAGGAATTTCAAGTACGTTAGCACAATCAAAGTGGCACTTGAGAAGGAATGCCCTCTGACAGTTTCGTGTGCTGATATTGTTGCACTTTCCGCAAGAGATGGCATTGTCATGGTGCATTTGCTCGTTACTTTCTCTCTCCCACAAAGTCACAACCAATTATATAAACATATATATTTTAATGAAACTATGTTTGATCCTTTAAAACAATTTTTTTTTTTTTCGGAGTTATAAAGAACAACAGGTTACTCAGACTAAGTTAAAACTATTTGTAACTCACCGTACAACCCAATAGTTTTTATATATATATATGGGTTGGGTAGTTATACATAGTATAACTCTAAGTAATATTACATCGCTCAAAAACTTATTATGGTATTTATATTTTGAAATTCAACCGTTGAGTTACATGTTCTATATATTCTTAACATCCATGCCAATTTTCATGCCAATCAGATATAATTTACTATCTGATCCATAAGCTCATCTTTTATACATTATTTTAAATTATAAAAACTTGAATTTAAACAATTAATTGATGACATGGGTATTGATCTTTATTCATCTTTAAATTTTGTAAGTATGGAGAATGTACGAAAATAACGTAATCCAACAGTAGATTTATCAAAATTCACATTTAATTATAAAATATGGGGTGGTGTAACTCTAAGTAATATTAAACCACTCAATAACTTATTCTGGTATTCATATTTTGAAAATTCAACTGTTAAATTACATGTACTATATGTTCTTAACATGCATGCCAATTTTTATGACAATGTTTATATATATATATATATATGAACCTATAAAATTTCACTTTATGATTCATGTTCTTTATCTTCATGCCAAAACACTAACAAATTTTTAATATAGACATACAAGATTTGAGTTTAACAACAATAAATAAATTTTAATAATTAAGCTAACCGAAATACACACCTAATAGTTTTACTTAACTAAAGCAACCCAACTACTAAACCGCTCCACTGAACAATTTTTGTGATTAATTTATGTATGATTTTATATATATATATGAAATCTAAAACTATATATAATATTTTTTATAAATTATCTTATTTGAATTTTTTATTACTAATATTTATTAAGTAAATAAGTATCACATATAAATATTATTTGTGTTTCTCAAAAAAAAAAAAAAATATTATTCGTTGACTTGTAAATAATAAAATAAAGAAAATATTGTTTAATTGTCATATGGCCATGTTACAGTTAGGAGGACCACGCATTGAAATGAAAACTGGGCGGAGGGATAGCAAGGAAAGTTATGCAAATTTTGTTGAAGAGTCCCTCCCTAATCACAACGATAGCATCACTCTAGTGCTTTCTCGCTTTCAATCCATTGGACTCGATGTTGAGGGAATCGTTGCTCTTTTAGGTATGGCATTTTTTTATTTTCTCTTGGTACATCAATTTTCATCTCATTCTAGCAATTGCACAAACATTATGGCTGGTAATTCGGCCTAACTAACCTTCAGGCTGGCTTTAGGTCTGGGCCTAGGGCTCCTTTAGTCCGAAAAATTTAACCACTAAAATTAATGGCCTAAAGAGTCCAAATATGTTAAAACATAATTGATGGCCCATTGGGTTTGATTGGACGGGCCTCCATAATACACTTACAAAATCTTGAAGAATTAAACCAAGATATAGACCAAATCCTAAAAATAGGGGATGATGTACATAAAATAAAAATTACTTAAGTACAGTATTTTAAATGCAGTATATTATAGTTTCCAAATTTCAAACACTTTGTATTGACCAATAGGACACAAATTGTGTTTTTTATTCAAAGATGATTAAAACTTTTTAATCTTAATGTATTGCATCTAAGTTATTATAAATCTATATCTAAGTTTTACCCATACTTTTGTTTATCTAACTACGAGCTTGGTTTCCTATGCAGGAGCTCACTCAGTGGGTCGAACTCACTGCATGAATCTGGTACAACGACTCTACCCCACAGTCGACCCAACTTTGGATCCTCAATACGCTGAATACCTAAAGGGTCGTTGCCCAACGCCAAATCCTAATCCAAATGCAGTTCTTTATGCAAGGAACGATCGTGAAACACCAATGATACTAGATAACATGTACTACAAGAACCTATTAGGCCACAAGGGCCTACTCATTGTGGATCAACAACTCACTTCTGACCCAACAGCATATCCTTATGTCGAAAAGTTTGCTGCTGATAATGGCTATTTCCAAGACCAGTTTGCTAAGTCTGTGCTCTTGCTATCAGAGAATAACCCACTTACAGGAGATGATGGAGAAATAAGAAAGGATTGCCGCTATGTGAATAGCATTTAAGAATTTTAAATGAAGGACCAATTCTGCATTAATAAAAGAGTGCATACCTAATTGAATAATATTTGTTTGGGGCAATATCTTGTTGATTCTCTTCTCAATATTTTGTTGTTTCATCCCAATGAACAATCCAAGTAGTCAACAATATTACATACACTTATTTTCATACCTAATTTCATAGCTTGCTGACTTGTGCAACTGTGATTGGTTGCCGAAAAGTGGTATATCCATGTAATCAGTAATGACAAAAAGTTAGAAAATGTCTACCACTTATAGTCACACAAATCAACAATTTGTGAAATTTAGTGTCTTAAATGTGCTGTAAGCCAAATTGTAATATAAGCCTATCTTTTAATCTTTTAATGAATTAATAAATTAAATAGAGACTTCGGCAAATCGACTGCGGTCTTGATTGGGTATAACGTTCAAAGTGGCAGACACTCAATTTTGTCACCCAAATTAAAGAAAAAAAACAAACAATCAAAACAAATCTTGAAATCATTAATATTGTTAAAGAAGCAACTAATTATTAATTGATGATGATGGTGATGTGAAAAGCCAATAACCATACCACTCGAATTAATAACTTGACTTCTCTGTAATGGGTCACTTTCACATGACACATGAAAAATGTTTTTAGCCAATGCCAATGCCAAAGCCCAAGTAAAGATAATATGTTTTTTTAAGCATGCAATGAGATCGAAGTGCTTAAATGTTGTTGGAAGCCAATAAACTCATTTTCCATTGCAATATTGCATCATGGTATAGTACTATTGAGTGATTGGAAGCATTTTGGAACATGCATGGGCCTATTGTCGATGCGTTAAATTGTCCTATACCGACTTATATGGAGTTTTTCCACTTTTTAACAGGTAGAATGCAATTTTCAAATCTTGACGCCCAATTCATCATGATCTTACTTTGGTGGAAGGATGGTAAAAGACAACAATAAAAAAATTTAGTTTTTTGAAACACATTTATCTACTGATTAATTAGTCTCCAAACATGATCATATTTTGTTCACTCTAACAAACTGTGAGACCAAGTCTTTGCAAGGACAGAAGTAGGATTTCATCCTAATTATTCCAAGATGGACCAAAGCATGAAAAAATAATTGCCATTTAAGAACAAGAAGTTTTCAAAGATTCAAGACTAATTATACATGAAAAATATCACTAATATTTATTCATTATTAACAAAATATAAATGAAAGTAAAGATATAATATTTTTTTTCTCAATGCATTTCAACTTAATTATATATCAAGATGTTATTCGACATTCTTGTAAATGTCAAAAATTATTTATGACTACTTTTTTATTAAATTTTTAGCAATTTCCTCAAACTTTAAAGTTAGAGAATACCCTAAATTCTCTTATATAAACAAAATCATGTTGTTATATTCTATCTGCCACCTAATTAAGAACCCCCCAAAAATAGAAAATAAGAATCAAATTTAGATAAGAACGAACACACACACGTAGCTTTGAGAACCCAAAAAAAAATTATGAATTATGATAATGAGAGAAAAATATAACTTATTAAAATGATTGAAGTCTTTAATGCAGTAGCATCACTGGAGTTTAGGCCAAAATGAGCATTTATCTCTTTTGCCAAAACTTTCCAGCAAAATGTCCCCTGTTTGAAACTATTTAGGGAAATGTCCTTGTTTTGAAACTTGATTTTCTAAAAATCGAGTTTCAATTTAAAACTTGATTTTTGGACAATCGAGTTATAGTGAATTGAAAATTTCAAAACAAAAAAAAAATTGTGGAACTCGAGTTCCATTCAAGAAACACGAGTTCCATGAACTCGAGTTCCATTCAAAGAAAATATTCAAGTGGAAAACTAGAGTTCCAAAAAAAAAAAAAAATTCTAAGTTCAATTTCGCTATAACTCGATTGTCCAAAAATTGAGTTTTACATTTGAAACTCGATTTTCTAAAAATCGAGTTTCAAAACAGGGGCATATCCCTAAATAATTTCATACAAAATGCATTTTGCTGAAAAGTTTATGAGAAAGGGGTAAAACCCTATTTTGGCCCTAGAGTTTAGGTATCTATTAACTTCTTTTTCTTTTTTGCTTATGGAGTACTATAAATTATAATCGAGTTAAGTATTTTTCTCGCAATTCATGCTCATACGGAGAAATTGAGAGAGTTTTCCATGATAAGTTGTGCTAATAATCTAAGTCAAACGATCAACTATTAGATTGTAAAGTTTTTAATTAGAGATAATTGTTGATGTTGTTATATTATCTCAAACTGTATACTTCCCTAAGCTAAACATTGTAACAAAGACATTTCTTTACTAACAATACGACCTTGTTTTATTTTGGACAATATACTTTTATTAATATCATCAATTTTACAAATACATAAAGGTTGAACTTCATGTTTACATTCAAGTAAAGTCTTCAAAACACTATTATTGTCATTTCTCATTAATACGCACAAAAAGGGAGTATATTAGTTGTTTTAAAAAGTCTTCCTCTCTCTCCCCGTTTGTGGGTTTTTCTGTTTTCACCGTTCTGTTTATGGATCTTGAATCGGCCTTGTGGGGTTATGTGTCGCTCTTGTTAGTGGCGGTCCAAATCCATGTTAATTTCTGTTTATGGATCTATAGGTTGGATTGATGCTTTTCCTGAGCTTGATGTGTGGTTTTGATTCTAATATTTGTAATTTTCTCTGAGAGTTTTGTTCTCTCTCAACATATACTGATGTTATTTTTTATTTTCCTACATTTTGATTGTAACAATCAAATTTTATTGTTATTATCATTTATCTCCAAAAAAAATTCTTTTCTATACTCTATTGTTCTATCTTTTCTTAAGGAGTAAGCTACGAAATTTTATTGCATAAAAAAGTAACAAAACTCAAATAATTAGAAAGTAATTCATACCCTACATAAATTCAACAAGCATAATTTGTCTATTGAGAAGTGTTATATTCATAATATTTTTATAACAAATTTTAGGCGGCAAATTGTTACTGGTTTTTAATCTAAATCAACCACTAAAATTACTTTTTTGACTACCCAGAAGTAACAAACTATTACTTCAAATTTGTTGTAAAAATGTTCTGGGACAATAGTTCTCTTTTATCCATTAGATTGATCATTCATCGAATGAGCACGAAGAATCTATCAAAGTAGGGTGAAATGCTCCCCAACTAAGATCATCTCACTTGGACAGTCCGATTGAACCCAGTAAAGTTTTTACGATTAGATGTCTCCTACATTGTCCACCAAACCATGGGGTCCTAGTAGGATCCCAGTCCCCACAACAAGCAATCTCATAAGGAAAAAGGACATGATTAATGAACATACATTAATTATCCATTTTAGAAAACGTTTTATAGGAAATTAAAAAAGTTGTCAATGGTTTTTTAGTTAATAACTTTTTATTTTTTCTTAAAAAGTTTTCTAAAATGGTTTAGTAATGTAGACACTAAGGGCATACATTAATAAAATCCAATGAAAAATGTACAACAATGTACTGTACACACACTACAAAGTGGCAGATTGGGCATAACATTCAAAGCGGTAGACAGTCAATATTGTCATCCAAATTACCAAATAATGAACGACATGCATACATATGTCATGCTCTCTTTTTTGCTTTTTTTTTTTTTTCTTTGAGAAACCTCTTTTTTGCTTTGGTTAGTAATAATAAAATTATTCATCTACATCCTAATTGCGCCAAAGTCATTCATAGTTTTTTCTCTTTCTTTTCCTATTTTGGTTGATATATTTCTAAATATGGTTGGCCTCTAATATAAGTTAGAACTTAGAAGTTATTCGATCACTGAATTGAGGGCATTTCATAATGCCTCGTCAATTTAATCACAGCTATAGGTCACCCTAACAGGCAGAAACCCCTAGTGACATGCTTTCCAACTAGTAGAATTGATCATATTAAGAAAAAACGCTCTAAAGTCCAACAGTTTAGGCCCAAGAAAGTAAAAGAAATAGTCACTTATTGTCATTAAATCTTGAAATTCTTAGTGTTAATAGTCATTTTCACAACAAATTTTACGTTTCCGCAAGACAGTTAAGCCCAATTGCTTAATGAGCTCAATCCATGTATCTTACCTATTTTATTTTGTTTTGTCGCTTGGCCCAAGCCCATGCAAACAGTTGGAAAATCGAGTAAGAGTGGTTTAGAGGGTTTGGGTTAGTTTCTATCGACATGAGCCCAGTCCATATGTGCCATCAAGCAGGCTAGGGACACTAGAGGCACCTAGGGCCCATGAAGGAGATCCAATACCCGAAATTTCCACCCCAGAAATGGCTCCATGCTCTGGCTAACTGTGCCCCTAATTTTTGGCTCAGCTCCATTTTCAACACAAAAGCATAGCTGACTTTAAAAAAACTAAATAGCCTAGCCCACTCAACCACTCAAATGTAGTTTCAAAGGGCCAGCAAAGACCAGAAGTAGTAGTCACCTAGAGCAAACAATTTTGTTTCCAAAATTATGTAAAAAGCAACCAAACCCTTTCCTAATTAAGCATAAAGCAAAATACACTAAATCATAGAAATAGCACCTGAAATATCCAAAGCCTTTCTCCCAACTAAAAAACCGGCCATAAGCATCTCCCAAAACTTAATATAAATATTCATCAACAACCCACAAAAGGGAACCACGTTTTCCCACAAACCTGAAACTTCAATAAATGCCTAGTCAGCTAGCAAGTATTCTTACGATTCCAAAGTCTGGAGGTGGAAGTACTGGTACAGGAGAACTTTCCCTCTTTTCCTCAAGACCTCTCTCAATTTTCTTCTCTCGTTGACTGTGGGTCGAAATTTCAAACTTGTATGTTTTTTCTACACTCTCTTGTGTTTTAGTTTGTTTTTATTTTTCTTTCCACAAAACACCATTAGCCTTTATTGTGAATTTTGAGCTTGACTCTCCGCTAACAAACAAATCTAGCAAACCCAAAGGGAGTTTTGAGCTTATTTTACAACTTTGGCCTTTGTCACAAAACCTTCCCGACACTTAAGTATCAAAAGAAAAAACAAACAAACAAACAAAATCGAATCTTGAAATCACTAATATTATTAAAGAAGCAACTAATTATTAATTGACGATGATGTGATAAGCCAGTAACCATACAACTCGAATTAATAACTTGACTTCTCTGTAGTCTGTAATGGGTCACTTTCACGTGGCAAATGGCAAAAAAAAAATTAAAATTAGCCAACGCCAAAGCCCAAGTAAAGATAACATTTTTTTAAGCACGCAATGAGAAGTGCTTAAATGTTGTTGGAAGCCAAAAAACTCATTTTTCAATTGCAATATTGCATCATGGTATAGTATTATTGAGTGATTGGAAGCATTTGGGAACATGCATGGGGGCTTATTGTCGCTGCGTTATCTTGTCCTGTACCGACTTATATGGAGTTTTCCACTTTTTAACAGGTAGAATGCAATTTTCAAACCTTCATGACCAATTCATCATGATCTTACTTTGGTGGAAGGATGGTAAAAGACAATAAAAATCTCAATATTATTCAAATCAAATGAATTAAAAAAATATTGGTTTTTTGAAACACATTTATCTACTCATTAATTAGTCACCAAGCCATTTTATTATATGATCATCATAATTTGTAAATGGAGCAAAGCATGAAAAAATAATTACCATTTAAGAACAAGAAGTTTTCAAAGATTCAAGACTAAATTATACATGAAAAATATCACTAATGTTTATTCATTATTAACAAAATATAAATGAAAGTAAAGATACAATATTTTTTCTTAATGCATTTCAACTTAATTATATATCAAGATGTTATTCGACATTCTTGTAAATGTTTAAAAATTATTTATAACTAATTTTGTACTAAATTAATTTTTAGCAATTTCCTCAAACTTTAAAGTTAGAAAATATCCTAAATTCTTTTATATAAACAAAATTATATTTTCATATTCTATCTACTAACTAATTATAAACACAAAAAATAGAAAGAAAAAAAAAAGAATCAGATTAAGATAAGAACAAACACACACATATACTTAACTTCGAGAACCCAAAAAAAAAAATGATGAACTATGATAATGAGAGAAAAATATAACATATTAAAGTGATTGAAGTCTTTAATGATGTAACATCACTGGTGTTTAGGTATTTATTAACTTTTTCTTTTCTTTTTTGCTTATGGAGTACTATAAATTATAATCGTATTTTTTTCTCACAATTCATGCTCATATGGAGAATTTGAGAGAGTTTTCCTTGATAAGTAGTTGTGCTAATAATATAATTCAAACGATCAACCATTAGATTGTGAAATTTTTAATTAGAGATAATTGTTGATACTGTTATATTATCTCAAACTTTATACTTCACTAAGCTAAATATTGTAACAAAGACATTTCTTTACTAACAATACGATTTCCTCGTTTTATTTTGGACAATACTTTTATTAATATCATCAATTTCACAAATAAATAAAGGATGAAGTTCATGAATCAATGTATATATTGAATCTCATGGTTACGGTCAAGTAAAGTCTTCAAAACACCATTATTGTTGTTTCTCATTAACACACAAAAAAAGGAAGTATATTAGTTGTTTTATAAAGTCTTCATCTCTCTACCCCCGTTTGTGGATTTTTCGGTTTTCACCGTTGTCTTGATGGATCTTGAGTCAGCCTTGTGGTAATGTGTGTCTCTCTCATTAGTGATGGTCCAATTAAATCCATGTTAATTTCTTCGGCCTAGCTCTGCCTTGGACCGGTTCGGATATAAACTCCTTCGCACCAAAATGTTTGGATCTAAAGGTTGGAGTTCTAACACCAAATGGGTTCTTCCTTAGGAGAGCTTTGGTTTTTTTTTTTTTTTTTTTTTTTTTTTCCCCTATTTGTATCGATGCTTTTCCTGATTTTGATGTGGTTTTAATTCTAGGGTCCAGTTAATGTGTGTCCTAAGGGCACACATTAAGCCATCCATTTTTTAAAACATTTTCTTGAAAATTGAAAAAACTGTCAATACTTTTTCAATTCTCGAGAAAATTTTTGTCAAAAATGGTTAGTTATTGTGTGCCCTTAGGGCACACATTAGCAAAATCTTTAATTCTAATATTTGTAATTTTCTCTGAGGGTTTTGTTCTCTCTCAACATGTACTGATGTTGTTTTTTCTTTTCCTATGTTTTTGATTGTAAAAATAAAATTTTATTGTTGTTATAAAATAAAAAGTCTTTCCTATACTCTATTGTTCTATCTTTTCTTATGGATTAAGCTACAAAATTTTATTGCATAAAAAAGTAACGAAACACCAATTATTAGAAAGTAATTCATACCCTACATAAATTCAACAAGCATAATTTGTCTAATAATAAATAGTAATAATAAATAGTGTTATGTTTATAATATTTTTATAACAAATCTTAAGTAACAAATTGTTATTAATATTAACTACCTAGAAATAATATGTTATTTCAAATTTTTGATTTATTGTAAAAATGCTGTCAAATAATGCATGTACTTATCTTTTTTCCAATAGATCGATCATTGATCCAAAAAGCACGAAGAATCTGTCAAAGTAGGGTGAAATGCTCTCTCAAGTACAGAACATGAATGCCCTCCCCAACTCAGATCAGCTCACCTGGACCGTCGGATTGAACCCAATACAGTTTTTGTGATTAGATGTCTCCTACCTCGTCCACCAAACCTTGGGTCCTAGTAGTACCCTCCATAAGGAAAAAAGTGACCAGCAATATACTGTATACACACACTACAGTACTGTACAGCAATCTCTCTCCCTCTCTCTCTCTTCTCTATTCTCTATTCTCTATTATCTAAGGTCCAAAGCAGCAATCATCATTATTCATACACAAACAAACCAAACTCGTAACTTGCAAAACCCTCAAACCCACGCACAAAACAAAAAATTCTCTAGAGGGTGTGCGCCCTCATCATTCCAATGTGCTCACGTGGAACAAAAGAGAAATCTGACGTGGATATGCACACTAATCGTACTGTGTAGTTTTTTTTAAATAAAATAAAGAAGTTTTCGAACTAATCGACCTCACGTCACGTGACGACAATAAATAATACCACGTGCGTATTATCATTTAAAAACCGCTCCTTTATGAGTACTGAACAAAAACTCTATTATCAAGTCAAGTTACACACAGGCGTACCGTGTAGTTGCATAAAGGTGCCGACTACCTAGCTAGGCGTAGTATTGGATTTTTGGTACACCCTACGCTGAGCTTTGTTGACTAAAGTCACGTGTAATGATACCGTTTAACTCTACTTCGCTGGTTAACGCTTGCCCCTTATTTGTCCGTTGAGGTAAAACGTACCCTCACACTCACTTGAACTCCGTGTGAACGCGCTCCTGTCAGGAATAAAATAAATAAGTTTAGGAACACCATTTAAATTAATCTTTAATTTATAGGTTAGGAATAAAAATTAATAAATTAATCTTTTAATTTCCAAAAAATAATCATTTAAATATTTTTTTTTCAAGTAACAGAGGAAATTGTATTAAAAAAAAGTAACAAAGGAAATTATGAGGTTTTGATCAAAATAAGAAATTAGACCACGGTTCATTTAAGTGCTAACATTGTGTTTGTGGTTTAATATATAATGATGTAAATAAACTGAGTTTTTTAAGAACAACTCAAGAAAAATAAAAAGACTTGTTTATATTTTTTTGATTTAGCATAAAAACCAAATTCAAGTCCAATTTTAGGGTCTATTATAAAACAAGCTAAGCTCAAATATATTAATATTTTTCATGTACAGGCTAGTGAGTATGAGGATCGATTTAGTATAAATAATGTAATATGTTTATATGTTTACATGTACAACTAAAAATACTTATATAGTCTTGAAATTGAATTGAATAAATTTATAAATAAGCTCATAAATATCATATTATTATTTATAATTTTATCGATAATATAAATAGTCAATTCTAATACATGGTTGGTGAATCTAATTTTTATAAGTCCATAAACAAAATAATTCTATCTAATTAACTCTCATGATATATTTGAACTATAATTTAGTTATTAGTTATTTACTTAGTGTGTGAAAGAACAAAATAAATAAATAAATAAAAATGTCTTGATGCTTACTGTGGGGACAAATAACCAAGAGCCATGCATCTTGGGCTGTGGGTTTAATCCGAGAAAGACTCATGGGCCAAGCAGAGCGGCATTTATTAAATATTCTATTTTCAAAAGATTCATACATAGGAAACGGACGATTCTGTCCGAGGAGGGTATAGTCCTCGGATGAGAAGAGTACGGTTCAAGGATGAATCCCATCAATTGGAGTAATCCTCCTGGAATCTCTAATGACAGAAATGGCATTTGTGAACTTACTGGAAAGGAAAAGATTCCCAAAATATCTAAAGAAAGGCTGCTACCACCACATTGAATACCCTGCAACTACTTTTCTGGCCGCATTTATGTGGAGAAGACCTCTGAATAGTGCTACCAAAACTATTACAGCTTACAAGGAAGCCAAAGAAAAGGTCTGATGGGACAAGTATCAAATGACACCTTAGATGAATGACAAGTGTAAGGTTAGGATGACTAGAAGTTGATTATATAGTGTAACACCCCCTCCATTGAGAAGGGGAGGATTTTTTGGAAAAAGAAAAGAAAGAAGAAAGAAAAAGAACGTGAATTACATGATATGATGTCTCCTCGAATCGAAACAAGAACTTACTTATACCAAATCATCTCAATATGCTTTGAGTCTTTCTATTGGCTTTTTAGTATGTTTTTAAGAATAGGTTGAACGTAATCCACGCCATTAGTACCTAATTCTTTAACCCACTCTCTACAAATTTATTGCAGCGGACTTATTGAGCCCAGGTCCTGCATTTTTTGGACTTGAGTGTACAATTTGTTACCCTACACTTACCATATATGGAAATAAAATAAGTTAATCAATTAACACGTGAACAACCTTAATTACTTATTCAATATTAAAAAAAAAAAATGAACTAGATTTTACCATATAATTTAGTTTGGTGATGAACGTAAGTTTGGTTAGTGTTTGAAATAAAATTAAATAAATAATCTTGAACTTGTAATACTTGACTCAACTCGTATACAATCCTATTAATATAGCTTAAAGGTTTAATATTTTCAAAACCTCAAGGTTTAATTTATTGATTTTTTAAATTACAAGATTTATTGTCTTACACCCTTAATAAAATAGTGTCATTGGTAGACTCATATAAAAATGATGTTGTACTAATAACAATATATCACTTCCACAAGTTGTGTCCCTAACATTTTTCTTTTAACAACTATTTAAAAATAATAACCCTTAAAGATCTAGAATAAGAGGTTTTTAATAATTTTTTTTAACTGGAAATATAAACTGGATTTAGAGGACATAAGTTTGATATTTGCAGAAAACCACCAACTAATTACCACTTTTAAATTTTAAAAATATAAAATTTATGCTCAGAAAAAACAAACAAACATTTTTATACATGTCTGTAGGGAGGACTTTCGTCTCGGCCTCCAATCAAGTATTGTTCGCTTTGGGATGGATGAGTTTTCGGCCCTTCCCACCCGCACGAATTTGCTCAATCCCACATTGGGGAGATACGCCTCCCACCCATGCCTTATAAGCCTTTGGCCTAAGGATGAGTGTACCATTATGTGTAGAACCTTTTTGTAGGGAGGACTTTCTTCTCGGCCCCCAATTAGGTATTGTTCGCTTTGGGATGGGTGAGTTTTCGGCCCTTTCCACCCGCACGAATTTTCTCAATCCCACATCGAGGAAAGACGCCTCTCACCCATGCCTTATAAGCCTTTGGCCTAAGGATGAGTGTACCATCATGTGTAGAGCTCTACACATGATGGTACACTCATCCTTAGGCCAAAGGCTTATAAGGCATGGGTGGGAGGCGTTTTTGTAGGGAGGACTTTCGTCTCGGCCCCCAATAAGGTATTGTTCGTTTTGGGATGAGTGAGTTTTCGGCCCTTCCCACCCGCACGAATTTTCTCAATCCCATATCGAAGAGAGATGCCTCCCACCCATGCCAAAACTCACCCATCCCAAAGTGAACAATACCTGATTGGGGGCCGAGACGAAAGTCCTCCCTACAATGTCCATTGTCCTTTTTCTCCCATTTTTTAATTAATTTTTTTTTTAAGAAGATATTTTTTAAGTAAGTTTAATGACGACAAATGACCAATCGCCTAATCAATTATATCAGTTAGGTAAATTGGCTTTTTCTGAATTAAATACATACGATTGATGCTTGAGGAGAAACATGCTTAATTTCAAATCTTTTGACATGGTCAATATGAAGTCCTGGGGCGGAGCTGCACTTAGCAATGGGGGGCCATGGTCCCCCCAAAAATTTTTAAAAACTATATAATGTATGTATATTTTGCAATTGTTTAAAATATTAGACCTTAAAATCAATATTTGCCCCCTCCAAAAAATAAGAGCTGCCCCTGCAAAAAAGAATTGAACAACTAATTGTTGAGTTCCAAAAAATAGTTGTTAAGAACAACAAACTATCCACCTTGTAACATAAATAGTTGTTACTTTCAAATTTTTAGTTTTTTCCTCTCTTAATTTGTAAGTTTTGTTTGTTGAGTTCAAATAGTAAGTTTTTAATAAAATAAATTTCTCTTAGAGTTATTTTATTTGAGACTAAGTCTTTTTGTTGTTTTTGTTAAGTTTCAAATTGTTTGTCAATACTTAATTAGTTAGTCACAAAGCATCAAATGAAAAAAAACTACACTGAGGATATGTAATGTTAGGGAGTGACAATACTTAAAAAGCAATTTTCTCTTGGACACACACACACACATATAATTTTTATATTTAATTTTCAATCTGGGACTAAGTCTTTTATTGTTATTGTTGTTGTTAAGTTTCCAATTGTTTTTCAATACTTGATCTAGACTAAACATGTTGAATGAAAAAAAAGTAGAGGATAATTTAATGTTAGAGGGTAAAAATGTAGCTATGTAAATGTATGTATGAATATGTAATTTGGCCCCCCAAACTAAAAATCCTAGCTACACCCCTGGAAGTCCAAATCAATTAGCTAATGAAATCTGAGTTAGGCCAGTAAAAAAAATGACCAAACTTTTAGACTATATATTGAATATCTATAATTTAATAAATGAAACCTTAAGATGCAAAATAATAATAAAAAATCACAAATATCAAATAATGATGACCGAATTGGGATTTCAAAGTGCATCAATATATTTAGTTGATCAGATCAAATCAAATTTGTATATATACTATAGTCTGTATATGTAATGCATGAAAAAGTTTCAATATAGTATAATTTGTTCTCTCTCCTTTAGATATAATAGTCATATATATATATATATATATATATGATGGGTTGGGTTCAAGTTACACCTGGTGTAACTCTAAATAATATTACACCACTCAATATTTTTTTAATTGGATGTAAATTTTGACAAATCCACCGTTAGATTACATTATCTTTATATATTCTCCATGCTTGCAAAATTTCAAGGTGTTCAAAGATTAATAGTCATGTTATCAATCAATTGTTTAAATTAAAGTTTTTGTAGTTTAAATTAAAGTTTTTGTAGTTTAAAATAATGCATAAAAAATGAGTTTACGGATTGAATAGTAAATAACATCCAATTGACATGAATGTTAAGTACATATAGAACATGTAATTCAACGATGGGATTTTCAAAATATGAATTCTATAACAAGTTGTTGGGTGGCAAAAATTGTGAATTTATTTATGGTAATAGAAGAATTCAACTATATATTCTACAATTTAAAAAAAATGGCGTGTTAAGATTTTAAATTTTTTTTAGAATATACCAAGATTTTAATTGAGTGTTTAAATATAAAATGAAATTTAAATTTAATTATGATAAATATTTTAGAATAATGATGTGTAAAATTTTGTGGCTTCAAAAGCTAATGTGGCAAAATATTATGAGGTCAACCAAACGCCAAACATCTTCAGTATTACATAATAAGAAATATATAGTTTTACCTGACATGTAATATATAATATACGTACATTCACTGTATTACATAGAAGTATAATAAATTTAAATTGAGTTTTTTTGTATTTTCTAAATGTAGATACAAGAATTCGGAAACATAATTAACACTTTGTCTATTTTGACAATAACATTTTTTTGAAAAATGAATCATTTTTCAAAAAGCATTTTTTTGAAAACTATTTTATTTTTCAATGTTTGGTAGCAACCTTAAAATGAGTTGGAAAACTATCTCTTGACTTCTCTTATTTAACTTCACGTGAGATAGAGTTGTTTTCCATAAAATTTTAGTGGAAAACAACTCTTTCTCACGTTAAGCTAGATAAGGGAAGTTAAGAGATAGTTTTCCTTAGACTCATTTTTTCCGATACTACCAAACATAAGAAAATGCATAAAACTATTTTCAATAAGATTTTTCATTGACATAATTAAAATCTAGTTGGAAGGACATCTGGCATGAAATTCGAGTTTGAAATATAGAAATACATGGAATCAGATAATAAGACTATTAGAATGACACTTGACACAAAATTGGTATGTAAGTATAATTTAACTTTTTTTTTTTTTTTAAGAATCACTTAACTTGAATTCTTAATTGAATTTTCTCAAACTTTCACTTTATTATATTTAACTTTTGATGTTCCTAATGAGATTGAGTTGTTTTCCTTATTTAGTTTCATGTGGATAGAGTTGTTTTCTAGAAAATTTTAGTGGAAAATAACTATTTTTCACGCTAAGCTAATTAAGAGATAGTTTTCCTTCGACTCTTTTTTTTTTATACTACCAAACACCGGAAAATGTGGAAAATTATTTACAATAAGACTTTCCATTGACATAATTAAAATATAGTTGGAAGGATATCTGGCATGAAATTCGAGTTTAAAATATAAAAATACCTAGAATCAAATAATCAGAATATTATGATGATCTTGCTTGACACAAAATTGGTATGTAAGTAGAATTTAACTTGTTTTTTTTAAGAATCATTTAACTAGAATTCTTAATTGAATTTTCTCAAACTTTCACTTTAGTATAATTAATTTGTATGATATACGTAACTTTTGGTGTTTCTAATGAAAACATTTTGGTTCTCCTAATTATGATGTATCAAGAAAAAATCTCGGTTGCATTCTAAAATGGTTATCCATCAATGGATATAGTTAAATATTGTGTACTTAGATCAAGAGAGAGCCTTTGATAAATTATTGAACCATAGGGTTTACCATAAAGTGCAATTTTTATTAACAATCTTAGAGCATTCACATCAATTCCTGCAAAAAAAAAAAAAAAAAAGTTTATTTTAGCATAAGAATCTACCTTTTGTGTTTTATCCAACTACTTTTTAAAAGCACTCGTATCTAATTATCTATTATACACTATATTTTATTCAAATATTTTTTTTTATCAATTTTTTATTACTTTCTCAGAGCATCTATCTTTATATTTGCATGTGAATAGCAACCATATTATATATTTATACCGTTACTTTAGCTTACATTTTATTTCACACAAACTTACATAGATTAATGTGGATAACTTTTTAATTTAGATGCGCATAACTTACCTCTTATGCTATTATAGATCAAGTGACAAGTGTGATTATTGCTCTTACAAAACCATATATTTATCTAGAATTAGAAGTTCTCAAGTCTCAAACTCTATTCTTTTGTTTCAGCAAAAAAAAAAAACTCTATTCTTTTGTGACTAATAAAAGATTAAAACCATTAGCCAATTCAACCCAAGGTAGTAGGTAGTAGTACCAAGTAAAGCAAAAAAAATCCAAAAGAGCGTGAAGTATACGTGACATCGCAACCACGTGCAAGCAAAGCAAAAGTCCCCGTGTAGTAGTAAATAGTAATACTAATTCGTAAAAGGATATGTGAACTGAAGGTAGGAAATAAAAAAAGGTTTCTTTTATCACCGAAAAAAATAACCGTTATGAAAGAATACGTGTCGCTCTTCCTCTCCACCTGTCTTTTTCAACTCTCCTTTGGATTCTCTCTCTCTCTCTCTCTCTCTCTCATTGTGTATTCTTTGTTTCTTTGCTCCGCTTGTTCTGTTTTTTGGCAAAGAACCCAATCCACTCCCATCTCTCTCTCTCTCTCACTCTCTTTCTCTTACAGTGTCTATACAAAGCTCGTGATTCAATCTTCTTTGTGTACCTTCCAAACTCTCTCTCAAACACCGCTAATCTGAACACCCCACTAAGGCCAAAGCAAGACCCTTTAACTTTGTGTAATGGCCATTCACTAAAAAAAAAAAAAAACTGAGCAATGTTGAGACTTTCCTGCAAATTTTCAGGCATTGTCTTTTTTCTCTTTATTATACTTTCGCTTTGCTATTTCAACATTCCCATTACCAACGCTTCCACTGAGTTCGACTTCGGGACCTTAGCTATAAGCAGCCTAAAGCTCCTTGGCGATGCCCACATGAACAATGGGAGCGTAAGGCTCACTGGCGACCTCGCCGTTCCCAACTCCGGCGCCGGCAAGGTCCTCTACAGCTCGCCGGTGAAGTTCCGGGAACCTGGGACGCACTTCACGGCGAGCTTCTCGACCTTTTTCACCTTCTCCGTCACGAACTTGAACCCGTCCTCGATCGGCGGCGGGCTCGCTTTTGTAATCTCGCCGGACGACGATACAGTCGGCGATGCAGGTGGGTTCCTCGGGATCGTCAACGCGACGGGTTCGCCGTCTGGGTTTCTGGCGGTCGAGTTCGATACCCTTATGGACGTTGCGTTCAAAGACATTAATGGAAACCACGTGGGGTTGGATCTGAACAGCATGGTCTCGACGCAGGTCGCAGATTTGGACGCCATGGATATCGATCTTAAGAGTGGCTATGCGGTTAACGCGTGGATCGAGTACGACGGGTCGTCTGGAGTGTTCAACATAACGGTTTCGTACTCGAATCTGAAACCGAAGGAGCCTCTTTTGTCGTTTAATCTGGACTTGGATCAGTACGTGAATGACTTAATGTACGTTGGGTTTTCAGGGTCGACTCAGGGGAGCACAGAGATTCACAGTATTCAGTGGTGGAGTTTTAGTTCTTCGTTTGATTCGACTTCTGGTTCATCAGTTTCTTTGTCACCTCCACCTCCAACGACTAGTTTCATGAATACAACGGCTACTGTGAGGTCACCACCGCCTTCAATAGCTCCATCTGGGTCCGATTCAGAATCGAGTACTACTACTTCACAGAAAAACAGTAAGTCTTCTTCTTGTCATAACCAGCTCTGTAAACAAGGCCCAGGAGCTGTGGCTGGAGTGGTCACTGCTGGGGCTTTCGTTTTAGCTCTATTTGCAGGTGCTTTTATATGGTTTTACTCTAAGAAGGTCAAGCATGTGAAGAATTCTGATTCGCTTGCTACGGACATTATCAAAACGCCAAGGGAATTCAGTTATAAACAGATCAAGTCAGCCACTAAGTGCTTTAATGCCAATAGAATTATTGGTCATGGTGCATTTGGGACTGTTTACAAGGGTATATTGCCGGAGACTGGTGACATTATTGCAGTGAAGAGATGTAGTCATAATGGTCAGGGGAAGAATGAATTTTTGTCTGAATTGTCTATAATTGGAACTCTTAGGCATCGAAATCTTGTTCGGCTTCAAGGTTGGTGCCATGAGAAGGGTGAAATTTTGTTAGTCTATGACTTAATGCCTAATGGGAGCCTTGATAAAGCTTTGTTTGAAGCTAGAATGCCATTGCCGTGGCCGTATAGGCGAAAAATTTTATTTGGGGTGGCCTCTGCTCTTGCTTATTTGCATCAAGAATGTGAAAATCAGGTGATTCATAGAGATGTAAAGAGTAGTAACATAATGCTGGACGAGGGGTTCAATGCCCGGTTAGGGGATTTCGGATTGGCGAGGCAAATTGAGCATGATAAATCTCCCGATGCAACAGTGGCAGCTGGAACAATGGGGTATTTGGCTCCTGAGTATTTGCTAACTGGGAGAGCTACAGAGAAAACTGATGTGTTTAGCTATGGAGCTGTGGTTCTTGAAGTGGCTAGCGGAAGAAGACCGATTGAGAAAGATGTTTCTACTGCTGGGAAAGTTGGGGTTTGTAGCAACTTGGTTGAATGGGTTTGGAGTTTACATAGAGAAGGGAGGTTGTTATCTGCAGCTGATGCAAGACTTGGGGATGAATTTGATGAGGGGGAAATGATGAGGGTCCTAATGGTTGGATTGGCTTGCTCTCATCCTGACCCTGTGGCTAGACCCACAATGAGAGGGGTGGTCCAAATGCTTGTGGGTGAAGCTGAAGTTCCCATTGTCCCAAGAGCAAAGCCCTCTATGAGTTTTAGCACTTCACACCTCTTGTTGAGCTTGCAAGACAGTGTCTCTGACTGTAATGCTATGATTAACATCTCCACCTCCTCATCAGAGAACGACTTCAATGGTATTAATTTAGTATGATCACAAAGTTCATAACCTCTAAGGGTTTGTTTATTGGTTCGTATAGTATATGTATTCATTTGTTTATGTAAATTTAATGACACCCATGACATGCACTGTATAAGCAAGCAAAAAGTTCAGTGGGGCTTGGGGAGGTACAATTTTGGTTATGAGTGATAATATGTATAATCCATCATACAATTAGAGTGGCTATTAAGAGTGGTAGAAAAAGAGGCAAACAAAATTGGTTATGGTGGATGTCATTTTCTTCCTTTCATTGGATAGGTTTCTTTGTGGAGAGAGAGAGAGAGAGGCGGGCAGTGGTTGCTTTCTCAAGGAATCCATTAGTCAAAAGTAGACATTAGAGTTTGAGTAGAGATTTGGTAAAGCATAGTGTCAAAAGGAGTGCATATTTATTAGTCACTTTTCTGAGAAGTCTTTTATAGTTGTGGCTGGTGCGGATAATGTAACAATAATATGAAATTGAGTGCACAAATTTTTCTTTAATAACATATCTTGGTTTCTTATTTAATCCCCCACCTTTTTTCAAGGACTTCTCTTCAACAATTTTATTAAGAACACAAATTAAGGTAGATTTAATATACTCTTATATCATTCAGCAAAAAAAAAATATACTCTTATATCATAGTACCCATTAATGAGATTTTTTTTTTTTTAAGTGTCAATCATTCTTAATTGGAGTGAGCACCCTAAACAAGCACCAATCACAAGAATCTTGACTTATATATTTTGTTTCTTTTGGGAAAAATTAAAGACAGTAAAAAGAAGAGAATCGAATTTAAAACATCTTTGCTCGAAAGGAAAACTAGTAGGCAATTGAATGGTTATCCTTGTAGAAAAAGACTTGGCATAAAGTCTTAGCTTAAAGGTTTTAGCTAAAGCTTAGACAACAGCAGCCAAAAACTATGTCAAACTAGCTCAATCAGCAAATTCGACCGACGTTTAGAACAAATCATTGGATATTTCTGAACCGAAAAGGACTTTCATTTGCATAATATCTGCAAAAAGATGGAAAGTTCATAGTAGAGTGGTTGGTTGGCGACTTGGCGTTTAATGTAACAATGTAGTAATGGACAATTCACACTGAAATTTCCAGCATGCACGTTACGCTACCAGTTTCCTAGTCTTATGGCCCAGATCCAGCACACCATGTCGGTTTCTAGTAAATCGAATGGCCCTATAATTCTGCTATGTTTTAATTCATTGTCTAAAGGTGACTCTGGTTATAGAAATTATTCTGTACACAAATCGAATGGCCCTATAATTCTGCTATGTTTTAATTCATTGTCTAAAGGTGACTCTGGTTATAGAAATTATTCTGTACACTGTTATACGAAAAAAAAATTTTGTATAAAATGATACCAAATTACCCGTATCAAAATCCAATAAACGAGAGACAAATGTGCAAAAATAACTACCCATTAACACATATCTTTCAATTGTTAGTGGGTTAGTTATTTTTTGCTGATATGTCTCACATTTATTAGATTTTAATACAGCTGACATGGTATCATTTGATAACAAATACATTCTTGTGTTATACACACCTGACCTTTCAAATGCATTAATTAAAAGGTGCAAACAAAATTTTCTTATATGGTTGTAGACTAGTAGTACTAGTACCTCTTTGTCTATTCTGTTGGGACCTGAAAATTTATATGAGTAACCTGCATTTGTATAAAGAATTCCAACTACAATGATAGGTTCTTTTCAGCTCTCATTCATGTACAATAGTTTTCTTGTCGAGGTTGTGGCTTTTAATAGAACTCTGCCAAAAATTTCTTATCATGTGGTAATGCTATAGTTGGATTAAACAGTTTGCATTATTTTTATCCATATCCAATCAGAGAGCCCAAAATCTTAGACATAGTGAAGCGTGACTGTTCCTGACCTATATATACAACGCATAAGCACGTTTAACCCCATAATCTTGTCTTGAATCTCTTGATTTAACCCACAAAAAATAATTGTCTGCTACGAAAATTTTAAATTACATGTTGGATACAGATTAGGTACACAAGGATGCAATGATAGCGTTGGATAATATAATGGGTTCATAATCATATGGCAAGCTTGTTTTGGACGGTGCCAGTGAAATGGGTAGTTGCGAATTCAATTGCCAACTTATATGATGTAGGATAAAACATGAGAGATAATTTTATGGTTTGTTCATTTTATATATATAAAAATTAATATAATTATATAGTTTTATGATTTTAGTCAATTAAATGATTTTTTTTCTAGTAAAAAAATATTTCTGTTAATATATTCATTGCAGTAAAAAATAAATAAATAAAATGCTTCAGGACATCCAACAACGGGTAGCCATTTTTTTAATCAATAAATCTAGAGTTATAAAAATTTTACAAAATATTTCACAGCTATTAAGTTGAATAATTGGTAATGGTGGATAAAAAAATTATGTCAGTGGTGAGAAATAAGAACAATTAAAAAATTGTAAACTCTAATGTTGTGAAAGCCAATAACATACTAACGCATTTGACATCTCATGTTGTTTGTAGAGGTGTTAAGGTTCAAATTCCTCTTGAAATAACCATTTTTAATTAAAATGATTGGGTCTTAAATTACTCTTTAATGATGCTTTCATATAAATATATATATATATATATTAAATAAAGTCAAATTATGTACTATTATACAAAAAAAACACCCAACTACAATGATTTGTATGTATATAGCAATGAATTATGATAAAAGATATTTTTCTTTTTCAAAAATGTTCATGGCAATTAATAATTGAATGTCTTTTTAAGTGTAACCCACTAACCCCAATATATTTTCTTTTTAACTTTTAGGACACTACTTAATATTACTTTTTGTTGGGAGTGGAAGAATCCCCGTTCAGACTTTAGCCCAATAGTGAATTGGGCCGCGGGAGCAAATTGGGCCAAACCTATATACATGGGTGGGATCCAAGGAGGATACAGGCTGTAGAAAAAGGAAGCTGAACGAATCCTCATACCCGAAATAGGGAAACACCTCAGGAGAAAGGTTCTCGTGGATAAGGGTGAGAGGCAAGCCTTGCTAGAGGCAAGGTGCACGAATGACCCATGTATAGCTCCCTAATGATACCCAGGATCGCGGGAAACTTCCTGAACACGCAAGGGGGTTGAAGAATTTTTACTTTTGTATCAATTTGGTTGCCCTCACCTAACCTCTACCGCATTAAATGCATCTGAGACAACCTAGACAGAGAAAACATCCCACAGAAGACAGAACTCAAGGATAAGGGAGGGGGAGAAATTGATAAAGTAAGGAAAAATATCCCTAAGTGTTTAGCTGGTATCAGGACAGCTGCAAGGATAAGAATGAGAAGAGTGCCTATAAATAAGAGGAAAAGAAACAGAAGTGGGGGTGGCAAAAAAGAAGTAAGACAACCCAGGAAAAAGAGAGAGTGCAAAACACCACAGGTACAAGTGAGGGTAGAGGAAATTGTACTAGTGATACCATTGTAATATGTTTTCTGTTAATAAGACCAATTGTTTGAGCTTCTCATTGTAGAGTGATTATTCTCTGTCGTGTAATAATAAATAAATTGTGTGAAACTTACTGGCTATATTTTGTGGAGGTCCATGGGGGATTGTTTTTGTTCCCACACACTTTTTTTTTAATGAACACTACTTAATATTACTATTTTGCTAAGCAGAACACTTATTATCATTATTATTTTTTTATAAACAGCAGGACACTTCTTAATAGGGTGCGAAGAAAAACTCATATAGGAATGGGCCTATATGAGTTTTTGTGGTCCTAGACTTTTTGGGCCTAGAATAATGTTTCTGCTTCTAGCAATAGTTTTAAAGAGAAAATTCCCTGGCCCGTTTTCAAAATCCAATAATGCCCATATCCCGAGCCTAAAACCCACGCGGCACCAGCTCTCAAAAGAAAAAAAAAAAAAAAAATTTTGACCCCCACTTTTTTTTTTTTTAGAAAGACCCCCACTTTTTTTACCATAGGGAAAAATAAATAGTCAATGTGAAAGTGATAATCATCCAATCATCATCTGACACATTGGAATAATGACAAAGTTATTGCAAAAGAAGTCTTGTCTAATAACAATTGATCTCTGAAAATGGCATGAAAAAATTAAGAAAGTTTAAAGACACAAAACTTGATATTTATTAATGAGAGGTGCTACGTCTATAATATTTTTACAATAAATCATAAGTGGTTAGTTATTATTGGTTCAAATTTGAACTTAACACTAAGATTACTTTTTTATCCCAACAACAACAACTAGTAACAACCTATCACTTAAGATTTGTTGTAAAAATATTGTGAAAATATTATAGACATATCATTTCTCTTTATTAATATGACAAATTGTCATCCATAAAAAAAAAAAAAACAGATATCAAATAAAAAATAATAATAATAACTAATAAAAACCTTACCAAACTCTCAAAAAAGGTCAAATTTTTTAATGTGCGTTACTCTAGAAATTACAGCAAGTCTACTTAGGCAAGCACCGAAATACATGAAAAACCAAGGGCAAATTTAAAAATTATTTTATTTTCCTCAAAACTCACTCCTATAAAATCAAAACACGACCGTTCTTCTTGACCCTTCTGCAGCTGAGTCCAATTTTGCAATCCCTAAGATCTCAATTTCTGTTACAGTTAAACCCTCTCCCAGGAGCTCATCGCAGAGCTGATCTCTCTCTACCACCGAGTCACAGCCATGGACGACTCGTTCGAGTTCGACGGCAAGGTCCCTCCTTCCTTCGATCGCGTGGTACGCAAATTTTTCACTCTATTTTTCTGGATTTTTTTTACGAGATCTGCCAAAAAAAAGATTAAATTTTGTATCTTTATGTCTCTAATTCAAAGATCTGCTAGAGTATAATTTGGATAATTGATATTGATTTCGGAATTTGCTTTTGTTTGGCATGCATGTTCAATGGAGTTCAGGAAATTGAAATTCTGTAATGTTTTTTTTTTTTTTTTTTTGTGTATAAACAAACATGGGTAAAGAATTAGTTTTCAGTGAATCGAAATTTTGGATTATTCTGCTCTTTTTTTTCGTTTTGTTTTTATAATTCAATGAAGTTGTGATTTTTTATTTTGGCCACAATTCTTATTCAAATTCAACAAGGTTTGCATTTGGCTTTGGGGATTTAAAATCAAGGGGTTTGAAGAACCAATTTTTTGTATAAATTGATTGATATGAATTTTAGTAACTATGACAGATTTTAGGTTTTAGGATTTTAGTCCATGTTATGAATTTTGAAATATTATATTACGCCTAATCATTTCAAATCCATATATTAATAAAATAAAAATTAGATTGGGTTGTCGTTTGGTCCCTAAAGTTTTACTTTTTGATATTTTGATCCCTAAAGTTTTGTTTTTGTCATTTTGGTCCTTAAAAAGAAAAGGCATTCCTGTCAAGTTAATTCTTGAATTGTCATTTTGCTCTCTAAAGTATTTTCATATGTGATATGACAACTGCTTTAAACAGCACAATTAGCACCTCCCCAGCTTAGGGGTCTAGGGGGAAAAATGTTCGAGCTGCAGGGTTAGCAACATATTGTAATTATCTTTATAAAAAAAAAAAAAAAAAAAAACATATGTGATATGACGACTTTTTTAGGGATGACAAAAACTCTCTATCCCGGGCTTTCCCCACCCCCAAAGAGGTGACAAGTCCCTGCACTGCAAACCCTATGTTTTTATTAAATATATAATTAAAATTATTAAATTATCTATATGTATAATATAATTCAATATTTTTACACAGATTATTTATAATTTATTTTTTTTGTTACATATTCTATGACTATCCTCTTAAACACTCGCTCTCTCTTTCATGGTACTCTCACGACTACTACTCCCTTTTCTCTTTCAACTCTACCACGTTAATGTGGAAAGCACCTCATTAGGGATAGGATAACACCTCCAATTCATCCTGCCCCGACCTGCCTTGCTCCCAACCCACAAGGTGGCCGGCCCTGAGGAATGGATAGGGTGCCCTTGATCCTAGTCCGCCCTGTCCCTTAGATGTTTTACCATACTTAAAAGAAATTTTATAGAAAACAATGGATGAAAGGACCTATTTGACAGAAATGTTAAAGTTTAAGGACCAAAATGACAGAAATTAAACCTTATGAACAAAAATGACAATTCCCCTAAATTCAAAGGGTGTAATTTGGATTTTGGCCTAAGGTTTAAACGCGCCCATGAATTTTATCGATTAGAATTATTTTTTCTTTCATATTTTATGAATGCCATTTAAAATAAAAAGATCAAAAGCCAAATCATCCTCCTTATATGCTAACATTTAAATGAATTGCATTTGGTCTTTTTTGCTTACTTATTCAATGAAACAAGGAAGTTATATATTCATGTGCTGTTCATATAAGCTCAACTGCAGACTCCAGTTGATCTGAACCTTTGGAAAACTGCATAATACTTCTGTTCATTTCTCTGTATTTTTTCCCTTTACAATTAATCTTGCATAGTAATTTATTCATTGAGAAATTCCAGTATACATGAAGATGCTCACCTTTTTTTTAGTAATCAATTTGAAATTTAGCTTTATATCAAAAATGTTCACTTGCCGTTGATGTCTGTCTACCCTTCAATGGTGTTTAAGATATAATTAAGTGGTAGGTTATGCACCAGAATCTCTGATCAGAAGTAAGAATAGAACTGGAATTAATCTTAAAGACTCTGGCCATTTGTGTGTGTGTTCAAATTAATTTTATTAGCAAAATATGCAAGCATTATTTCCTTAGAGAATAACGTACTAACTTCATGTTTTTATTCCATATGCTGGATTGCATAATTGTTGTGTGGTGGTCATGTCCTCTCTCTGATTCTTATTCTAGTTGTTTGCTTTCTGATGTGTTAAGGATGCCGAAGCCAAAGGGTTAAACCCAGGATTGATAGTTCTGCTTATTGTTGGCGGCCTATTGTTGACATTCCTGATTGGAAATTATGTACTTTACCTGTATGCACAAAAAACCCTTCCTCCAAGGAAAAAGAAGCCAGTCTCCAAGAAGAAGATGAAGAAGGAGAAACTGAAGCAAGGTGTCTCTGCACCTGGAGAGTAGAAACCTAAGACGTGCCTTCTCTTGTTCCTCTCAAATCTCAATGTTGAACTCTTTTGTTCAGAAATTTTCCTTTGGTGTTGAGAGTGTGTGCTAGTTACTTTCATTCTTCCCCCCTAATACTTGTTGGATATTTATAAGTTTCTAATTAGAATTAACCCTTTGGGTAGACTTAAGAATTTAGAATGCCTTCTTTGTTTACTAGTTGGAGTTTGCCATTGTTCATTTCCCTCTCATTCACTTGTCTTTTCTGTTTGATTCTGAGGGTATGGAAGGGGGTTATCTGCCATATCTAATTTGGTTGCTTCCATGACCATGTGAAGTAGCCCTCATCGTTGAACATCTACCCGAGGGACCGGAAACAACCAAATTGCTATTCCTAAACATGACAGTCAAAATGATTAAACATGTTTTAAGGTTGGTTTTACACTGTTACGAAGTCTTCATACCCTACTGCTTTCCAAACTAGCCCCCAGGTATGGCCTATATAAGGTTCAGGCTGTTCAGCTTGTGAGCAGTTCAGGCATTGTATCAGGTGCAAGCAAGCAACTGAGGCAAGTGAGCAGTGCTTAGCATGTACCGCCACGAGACTGTCGTGCAATTTTTGTGTAAGATTTTTGTGCCTTGGTAAGGCACATTGTTGGTTTTTATAATTAAGTGGTTGGTTTAGCCTGTTAGTGATTAAGTTTATACACATTGCAATCACACAAACATGGTGTAAATATATGATGAGTTTACTCATTGCATCTACCGTTATACTTATATATGAGCTACCCCAATTGGAAAACACCTTCAGAAGCAAACTATATCCAAACTAATTTTAAACAACTTGAATAAATCCGAACCTAATCTTATCCTAAATCTAACTTTATTAAGATAAAGTGTAATTCATAACTTAAGGATAAAGTTAATTTAAGTATGACGATAATGTTAAAGTAGATGGTGAGAGAATCAGAGAAAGGAGGACAAGAACAAGAATAAACACCCCAACGCCCAAATTCACTCTCACAATGACCTGGAGACCGCAATTGAGGTAACTCATCCAAATCAAGCCCAATTTTCTCTGTGTGAGCTTGTTTTTCAAATTGGGCGTCCTTCAATTAGGCATTAGACAAAAAAGGGCTGGTTTCATCACTCTATTTTGACCATTCTTAATTTTTCTTAAAATATTTTTTGCAATTGTGTATCATAATAATGCTGTTTTATAAAAGAGACAACAAAATTGAGTTTTAACTAAAAATATGACTGTCTAATCGAGTAAGAATTATTCTATTTTATAAGAGCATGAAATTGCCTTCATTTTAACTATTCATGAACAAAAATCAGACTTGAATTAAGTAAAATATCGCGAAATTAAGAAAGCTACCCAACTTACAATTTATTCCATGAAAAGTCAAAAGTTACGTAATTTTCTTTGGGAAATATACTGAAATTTCATTTAAAAAATATGATGCAACTTCCTTGAAAAATTATTCCTAAAATACATTTTTGGATCTTTCCCAAGATAAGTATCATAATCCATTTAAAATGTGCATTAAATTGATTGAAGAAATACTTTTTTTTTTTTTTTAAAGTAAACAGTAATATTTATTAGAACACACACAAAAATAGTAATATTAGTAATTGAAGAAATACTTGATCTTCATGAATTGCATGTCATTAATTTCATTGGGTCCAATTGTTTTCAAAATAATTCTCGTGTTTTATCAAATTAGTCCCATTATTTTTGTGGGGGGTCCAACTTCTAAAAAACACAAACTTTGGATAAGTGATAACTTATCAAGTATAACTATAGTGAATGCAACCAATTAAAATTAGACACATATAATGCCTAAGAACCATACATGGTGACATATGTTTTGTACATTAAGCCCACACATTTCCTTGAGCATCTACAACTGTTGGTGCAAACACAATAATAATGGAAATAACACAAAAGAAACTGAATAATACTTCTGAATATTATTAATTTGAAGATAAGAAATATACAATACTATTTGGATTGAGGTGTGACACTCGCTCTCCTTAAGGAGATTTAAGCCCTTGGTTGGCTAAATTTTGTAACCAATGCAGACCTTTTCTGACTTATCTCTCCCAGGATACAACAGCTTAGCAAATGTTGTATGGCTAACACAACATTTGCACAAAGTGTTCAAGCCAAAACTCCACCAGAAAGAATGCCATTCTTTGCCAAGAAATTATTACCCATATTAATCTGATTAATTGGGTCCATTATTATGATGTAGTGAGTGTTACAATATTAATTACTGGACATAAATCTGATGGGCTAGAGTTTCGAACTATTTACTCACCAATAGATATGGTAATTATTCTGAATGTGCTGTTAAATAGGAGGATCCAAAAGGCTGATTCATTTCCATGTTGGACACCTCCTCCCTCTCCTTTTCAATGTGAGATTAAACATTTTTACTAACTCCTCATCTTCTATATTAACTCTCACATATTTACATTTATGTTGTAATATAAATTCATTTTAATTAATTAATATTAAAATTCTCCAACAACAACGATATGGTTCTCTATAAAAGAAGGAGAGACCATTTGGAAAAGATGACATTTTCCACCATCACTCTCTCACTTTCTCATTCTTTTTAATTCTCTTAGAGCTCTAACCCTTTGAGGTAGACTTTCCGAAGCACTCTCTCAGACACTCTCAGGTACTCCCTTTGACTTGGCTGAGATGCATTAGGCCAAGGACTCCCTTTGGCCAAGGAGACTTTCCAGAGCACTCTCTTAGACACTCCTAGAGCTCTAACCCTTTGAGGGAGACTTTCTGGAACACTCTCTCAGACACTACCAGGTACTCCTTCTGACTTGGCCGAGGTGCATTAGGCCGAGGACTCCCTTTGGCCGAGGAGACTTTCCAGAGCACTCTCTCAGACACTCCCAAGTACTCCTTCTGACTTGGCCGAAGTGCATTAGGTCAAGGACTTCCTTTGACTGAGGAGACTTTTCAGAGCACTCTCTCAAACTCCCAAGTACTCCCTCTGGCTTGGTCGAGGTACATTAGGCCAAAGACTCCCTTTAACACTCCCAATTATACACTCTTTGATCCTATTAGGTACACACTTTAACCCCTCCAAGTACTTTCTACCGAGGACACCCATGACTCATGATGTACTTAGTTTCAGCAGAGTCTCCTTCAAATAACAAATTTATTGTAGAAAAGTCAACAAAATCATATTTTTACCCACTACAATTTTTATCAAGTTATACATGTAATTTATTGAAAAATATTAATTAGAAAACATGTCAAGATTTTATCATGGATCAAATAATCTATCGCACAAGGTCAGCAAATTGTGCCATATACCCGTATTGAAAAAACTAGAATCAATTAATTTATGCACGAACTTATGCCTCACCATAGTCTAAAGATGATTTTTCTCATTAAAAAAAAAGATGATTTTCAAATACGCATTTGGGAGTTTCACCATAGTCTATAAAGGACTTTCAAAGGACAATAATTATGCAAAAGTTATGTTCATTGCAAATTCTTTTTTCTCATCAAAAGGCAAGTCCAAGGGACCATGTTTTTACAAAATCCCATGGTCTAAAGATGATTTTTAAATAGGCATTTGGGAGTTTCACCATAGTCTATAAAGGACTTTCAAAGGACAATAATTATGCAAAAGTTATGCTCATTGCAAATCCTTTTTTCTAATCAAAAAGCAAGTCCAAGGGACCATGTTTTCACAAAATCCAAATACAAATTTATGAAACCATTTGTAACCGTCACATTCTTCATTCAGTTGTGCGCAATAATTTGTTCGATTAACAAATTTCAAAGCATTTGTGTTTAAAAAGTATTGACAAAATTATTAGAGTATCCATAGAGTAAGACAGGGAAAAAAGGGGGAAAAAATCCAAATTTTAAAGCAAAATCAAACTTGAGCTAACTAAAGAGAATTCTATAGCTGGTGGGGGGTATCCTCCAACCAAACCATATCCTTAGTTACATTTTTCGCGTATCTAGCTAATGAATGTGCCACAGAGTTAGCACCTCGATTAACATGGCTAAAACATACCCATCTAAGTCCTTGAGCAAGCCATTGGATGTCTTGAATTATGTGCCCAAGCCGAGACAAAAAACTATAGGAAAAAAATTTCCATAAATAGAAAGGAAGAAATACACCATATTTTACTTTCCCCAAATGACTTGAATCTTTAAAATTATTGCTAAAGAAGAATCGTTTCTAAATCAGTTAAGATAAGTACAATCACACGATCCTACAATCTAAAATCGATCCCACACACGCATAAGATTTCTTCAAATTAAAAAAAAAAAATTTAATAATTATAAGTGGTGGAACTCTAGGGAGGACAATTTGGTAATAACATCATGAACTACATGTGTTGAGTTCGGCATTAAAGCTGGTCCAATACTAAAGTCTATTGAGTACTGGTCCGTTCTGGAATTTCCCTCCCCTAATGGATGGAGGTTGTTAAAGTACGGATTGGTGGACGACAGTAAGCACTGTGAAGCTCAAGTCAATTGCTTTTCATAGAGAGAGAGAGAGAGCACAAAAGAGAGCCCAAAACCAATAAGTCTTCCTCTTTTTATAGAGAAATGTGTGGTTATAGATAGATATAGAATTGTGTGAATCTTAAACACACCAATTATGTAAAATATTTAGCTCCAACTCGAAGTAAAAATAAAAAGGGTCCGATTAGTGTATGCCTTTAGAGCACACATTAATTATTCATTTTATGAATTTTTTATGAAAAATTGAAAAAATTGACAAAAAAGTTCATCACTTTTCCATTTTTTCATAAAAAATTTCTCAAAATAGTTTACTAAGAGCACGCGTTAGTAAAACCCAAATAAAAAATAGGAATAAAGGAATGATAGCTGAGCAAACTAAAGACTGGGACAAGCAAGAAGGCTTGAATTTGCCGACGTTGGCACTGGGCATGAAAAAAGACAGAAGACAGCGAGGGTCCAATTTGGGATTCTTGGAGGTGGACAAATCATTGGCTTCTCTTATAGCCAAAAGCCTTTCGGTATGAAGAAATTATGTCATCACTATGAACAATAAAGATTTAAATGTTTATTGTTCATTTTGTTAGTAATCCAGTAGTTAAATGTATGGTGGCCTTCACTCATATAATGTTAGGTGTCACAAGATTTCTAAAAAAAAATTAACAACATTACCGATGTGAAAAAAGAATCAATCACAGAGGGTCAAAATAAAAAGGTAAAATGTTGCGATATAAATAGCCAAAAAAAAAAAACATCTTTAAGCTTAAATGGTCAAAATATATAATGAGTTAATTTATTGCTATATATATAAATTAGAAAATAACATGACAAAAGAAAATTACCTCCAAACTATAATTAAATGTTATTTACTATTCGATCCATAAACTTATTTTTTATTTAAATATTTAATTGATGACATAGTTATTAATTTTTATCCTCTGTAAATTTTGCGAACATTCATGATATAATAAGAAAATGTAATATAATGATAAATTTATCAAAATTCTCATCTAATGAAAAGAAATTGAGTGAAGTTGTAACCATTAATTACAACCATGTTTGTGTCCATTCTTTTAAAATTAAAGATAACGTTGAAGTGTGTATATATATGTATATATATATATATATATATATATATATAGAAGTAGGATCAAAATTGTATAATTTTGAAGAATTTTTCAGCTGAAAGAATTCAAATTCTACAGCTACCGAACTCCTCAAGAAGCAACTTATCAAGCAGAACCTGAACTCCTCAAGCAACAAACTATCCAGCACCGTATCATTTAACCAGTTTCGTTAGGCAAGAATTTGCACTTATTCTATCCACTTTACAAACTAAATTACAACAAAACGCAAGAAAGCCTTTCGGTATGAAGAATTATGTCATCACGATGTAATGAAAACAATAGACATCTGCAAACATCATGTATTATAAACATAATATATAGGTTAAGTGCCCATTTTCTTTGTATCTTATTTATGGGTGTTTGACAAAACAAAGCAAAGAAGCCTAAGTGGCTGAGATAATGCAAATGCAGTTTAAAGAGTTCCATGTAATCATACTGCACTGATGCTACATATAGATAGTAAAACTCCTTCATGCTGAGACAGGAAGCTCTCAGGCCCCACGGCCCATGGCCTGCTCCACTGGAGGAATCATAACCAAGAATGGTCGAGCATTGAACCCAGGATGAGGCATCCTACGACGGATCTCACGACCTTCCTGACAAAGAGAGCATGGGTGGCAGAAGACATGAGTCGCAAAGTCACATGCAGACTCACATTGTTCACGCTGCACCTCATCCTCTATAAAGCTTCCGCAGCACCCACATGTACCATGAAGTGCCTCACAGCTGCCCTGTTTGTCATTTAAAATGAATACATAAATCAAAAACTCTCCTTCATATATATATATATAAGTAACGATAATTTATAATAAAATAGATTATTAATGCTCATGATGATGAGCTCACCATTACCTAAAAGAATTAAGAACAAAATTTGAAAGAATATGTGAAATCTAGAAGGGAGTAACAATTTTCAAGACCGCATGCATGAGACCAATCAAACCGTGCACAAATCAGCAAAAACTCCAACTTGGGCTCTCCTTCATAATTCTTATTGTTATTTTTTTATCAATGAGAATACAATTATCATTCAAATACCTTATGTAAAATAAGGAGAAGCAAAACTACAAAGCCCAAGGATAAAAATGTTGAGAATTGTACACAAACTAACTTTTATTTAAGTGCATGAAAGAACACGACTGAGAGGCATTGTACGTCAAATTTATTAACATTATCAATGTTGATTTTACTGTTTTCTTTTACCAACCAAGCTATGTAGCACCTTTGATCCAAGAACATTCAGAGAGAATTTTAGCTAGCTATGAAAAAATACATTGCTAACCAATGATCCCGTGTGTGCGTGTGTGTGTGTGTGTTTGATGGAAAAACAAAGTATTTATCTAAGGTTCTGTAAGACAGCCCATGGAAGTTGATGCAGATCAGATAAAGAAAATAATCAGAACATATGTAACACCCAAATCTGTGTAGCACATGGCCATGATCACTACGAGAAAATACCAATGAAGGCAGTTGCTTACATCCTAATATGCTAAAAAAATGTGTCAATGACAAGACATATACTCTCTAAAAACCATATACAAAGAGAGTATTAATCCCAACTCCAACATAAAAATGCAATGGACAAACCCAAATTTCACAAAACATCATAATCCCCCCAAAAAATGTGCTGGAAATTTTTCAAAAAGAATTGCTTCATTAATGACTTAAGGAATTCAGAAACCATAACCTGCTAAATGAATTCTGAATTCTCTAATAGCAGACTATAAATAACATACAGAACTATCTGCATCTCTGAATCATTAATAATTTCAGCTTACACAACCAGGTTGAAGTTGAGATGATTTAAGTCTAATGATAAGTAACCAACATTATATAATTAAAAGGACAACTAATGATATTACTTTCCATCTATTAACCATATGACTACCCAAAATAATAGCCTTTTGAAAATTCAGAAACCATATGTTGCTAAAACGATTCTGAAATCATTAATAGCAAACTACAAAATGATATAAAGAACCAGCTGCAAGTCTAAACCGTTATAATTTCAGCTTACATAACTAGGTTTGTATTGAAACTGATTTAAATTTACCGATTGGAATTGAAATTTTTTTCCCCCAATGACACATTGATACCATTTTCAAAGAAATAAGTGATATTTATCAGAACTTTAAGAAAGATAGAAAACTCAAATGAGAGACAACAATTGATACCATGCATCTCATAAGAATATACAATAACTGTCATTGCTCACCTCAAAGGCAGACCAAGATTGCCACCGCTCATTTCAAGGATTTTGTTTTTTGTTTTTAGAGAGAGAGAGAGAGAGAGAAACTTGCCTCTAGATTGAACCTCCGACGAATAGCAGTACGGCTATTATATGAAAACCACGGTGCAAGGCAGTTCGAACCAAAAACAGAATGTCCAATCAAATATAGACCAGTGTAGGTTAAGCAGTGATTTGCAAAAGTCCCAGGATTAGATCCAAGTCTCTCGGCATTGCTTCCATACAGCACGCAAGGAGCAAAACTTCCAAGAACACCTACCCCAACATCATATCGTTAAAGAAAGGGAAAAAAAAAAAAATGTTAGTTGAAAAACATATCAATTTACAAAGAAAACCTCATAATCCAAAATTGTTGACATTCCCAAAGCATCATAAGATTAAATTGCAACATAGTACCAGGTTCAGAATTTTGTCAAACAACAATCAAGATCAACTCATGTAATGTATTATTAACAGGATTGCAAGCTTTCTCATTTATCCCTACAATTAATCCAGGAATGTCCAATTCTTCATGTTCTTTTCAAAAATATAACATGGGATTTTCTAAAGAATCAAACACAAAGACAAAAGATACAATCCGAAGTCAGAGCTTGATTTCTTATCCTTAACATATAAAAGAAGAAAGGATTATAACAACAAAAGCTGTCCAGGCAAAAATTATGATCGTTGACTCCACAACACTGATTCAGATCCGATTGCATTAAAAAAAAAAAAAGCATTATAACTTGCCAATATTTTAGCATCAAAATGCATAATATTTATCCGTTGAATTACATATTCTTACTCGATGTTCTTAACACACATGCCGAATTTCGTGACAATCAGATGATATTTACAATTCCATCCATAAATTCAAACATTTTGTAAAAGAGATAGCTATTATTGATCCACAATGATCATGAAAATTTTGCAAGTTTGTTAAAGTTAAGAAAGAGAGACTTACAAACTTCAAGATCGCTGCTACAGAACTCGTCGTTGCGACCGAGGCAAGCGCAGATGCCGGAGTTCCATTGAGAACGGCCCATGGGCTCGCCAACCACGCTGCCGCCGTGCCTTAAAGGAAGCCCATCGGCGGTCCAAGCGTACCCGCCGACAAATCCGGTCGCCGGAGCCGGAGCTTTCGCATCAGTCTCAACCTTATCAGACTTATTAGTCTCAACTAGCTTGGTGGTTTTCTTTTCATCTTCTTGTTCTTGCTTAGTCAAGAGAGGGCTAGATTCATCGTGATTATCGTTCTTGTTCTCGTCGTGATTAGCAGGAGCCATTGGATCTGGACTGTCCCTCGAAATTGATTTCACGGAGAGAGAGAGAGAGAGAGAGAGAGGGGTTGATTTTGATTTAAAACCTTTAGGATTTGGTTTTATTTTTTATTTTTTTATAATCAAACGTTTTGAAGGATTTGATTTGAAACAAACAAAAAAAAGGAAAGAGACAGATGAGAAAACGTCAAAGGTAAGAGGTTTCCGAGGTAAACAAAATAAAGCAATGCATTGCATTTGCTTTGTTTCTAATTCTTGGTAGGTCCGGACTCTCCAACAAAGCGCGTAAACCGCGTACCCTCGTACGTGTCACACGTTAGTTACCTCTCTAGGACGTACGTTACCTCTCAAGTCTTTTGACTCCCAAACAAGCTGTGACTGTTAAAAAAAAAAAAAAAACACTATTTTCGCCCTTATATTTTAAAGTCATAGTTAATTTGGTCCCTATATTTTGACAGCAGTTAATTTAATTCTTGTTATTTTCAACTTACAGTTAATTTGGCCCCTACCGTTAACTAATTAACGAAAAATGTTTACGTGGCAAATGATGTGCATTGTTGACATAGTTGAAGTCTATGTGACAACTAAAATAATATTTAAAAAATGATTGTCATAAAAATGTGCCATATTAGCATTTAAATTCAATTAATTCAAAAAATAAAATAAAATAAAATTCTTAAAGACTAAAGATATCAAAATATCACAAGCTTTCCAATAGGATCAATTGATCAAATACCTAGCAAATCCAAAGAAAATCTAGAAGAAGAAAAAAATAATAATAGAAGCCTCTTAATACGCTAAGGTTTGTGAATGGCAAGTTTCATTTAGTTTTTCTTGGATTCATAACTTGTTACTGCCAAACTGTGTTGTAGATGTATTTGTCTGTTAGGAAATTGGTAGAATTCACTTACAATCCACTAGACCCACTTAGCAAATCAAAGTGAATATTCAAAAATAGAAATTTTGCACTCTCTAAATGCTAAGAGAGAGAGAGAGAGAGAGAAAAAAAAAAAAAAAACTCAGATTCGCTTGAGACGATATTGCTTTCAATGACTCTTTGCTTAGATCTGTTCTGCCGAAATCGTCGATTGAAATCTGTACACAAAATCGAATCACAAACCAATTGATCTCTAAGATTTGTGTTTTTAGGTTTAGTTCAAAGAGATCGAACTAAGTTGAGGAGAGACGAAGTGAGAGTGGGAAGAAGAAGAGAAGCCACCGCCAGTGGTGGCAGTGGCACCAGTGGTGGCGGTGGCATGTAGTGGCAAGATAATCATTGGCCATGTAGTTGCTAAGTTGTTGAGTTTCTTCAAATCTAGAGTTGAGTTTTTGAGTTTTTTTTTTTTTTTAATTTTTTTATGTGTTCATGTTCTTTCTTCTGGTTTCATATTTTTCTATGTTTATTTTTCTGAGCTCATGTCCTTCTATTGTGTGTATATTTTTCTGGGTTAATGGGGGGGTTTTTTGGTAGATTTTCTTTTTCTTTTCTCCTTTAAATTAAGATTGTCATTTATTTCAATTTTAAATATGATATGGCACATTTTAATGACAACAATTTTTTTTAATATTATTTTAATTGCCACGTAAACTTCAAGTATGTCAATAATGCACGCCATTTGCCACGTAAGCATTTTCCATTAGTGAATTAACGGTAATGACCAAATTGACTACAAGTTAAAAATAACAAGAACCAAATTGATTGCTACCAAAATTTAAGGACCAAATTGACTGTGACATCAAAATATAAGAACCAAAATAGTGTTTTCACCAAAAAAAAAAAAAAAACTGTGCCAGATATGATTGCCCCTTTCCTTTTTATAATGTTTTTAATAATAGTACAAAGTTTGGCATGACTCATTCAATCATGAGTAATAATGGCATACATGTTGTCTTTTTTTAATTATGAATGTTATTATTTTTCGTATTTCAAAAGTATTTAAGAATTGTTCCGAGAATATAGTGAAAGAGTGCTCTCTCCTTTCACATTTATGGTAAACCCCATTATAAATTTAATGAATGAATCTTACCATAAATGTGAGAGAAGAAAGAATCATTTACCGTGATCTAAGAATACCTAAAAATTACTTATTTTAAGCCAAACATTTTCCTTCATAAAATTGTCGTTTTCAATCTGGTGGAGAAGTTAACCAGGCTATTCCTATCTTGTGCATGTGATGATGTGAGTCTTGTAGGACTCACAACAATGATGAATGGTTCAATTAAGAGGATTTTTTTTTTTTTTTTGTTAATAAATTTTGGCATTCATGATATTTTAGCTTTTTTTCTTCTTTTGGTTAATAAATAGCTTTTTGTCTTTACCTATTAAGATAACTGCAATCTAAATTTTTTGTTTAAGAGTTGATAGTATTAGAGGTGTAGGTGGAGTTGGAGCCTTAAAAATAAAACACTACCAAAAAAAAAAAAACATATTAGTAATTAAAGGTGGTGTATGTATATAGGAAAAAGTTTAGCAACAAAATTGGTTATAGTCTAAGGTTACAACCTTTCACAATAAAATAAGTGTTTTGTTAACGAGCACCGTAAGGTGCCCATTAACAACAATTTTTTTTGGCAGCTTTTAGCAGTAACAACAATTTTTTTGGCAACTTTTGGCAGTTTTTTTTTTTAAATTTTTTTTTTGGCAATTTTTTTGACAGCTTTTTTCCTTTTTTTTTTAAGTGAGACCTATATAGGGAAATCTTAACAAGCACAGCACGGTGCTTGTTAACATTTCCTATAAAATAAATATTGTTACATATTTTGAAATTCTAACAATTGAATTGTGTATTCTTTACGCTCTTAATACACATGTCAAATTTTGTGTCAATCAGATATTATTTATTATATAATCTATAAACTTATATTTTATGTATAATTTTAAACTTCAAAAACTTGTAATTTAAATAATTTATTGATGACATAGCTATTGATTTTTAATTTTCTAAAAATTTTGCAAGCAAGAAGGATATAAAAAGAAAATATAGTTCAATGCTGAATTTGTAAAAATTTACCTTTAATAAAAAGATATTGAGCAAGATTGTAGCACTAAGATACAACTAATTTTGTAGCTAAATTTTATCCAGAAGAAAACAATTGATATCTAGATCTAATAATAAAGAATAATTGAACAATTAAAAAATTTATAAAATCTATTGTCTAAAAAATATAACACCTTCTAACATTTTTTTTTTAAATTAAATAATTCCATCTTCGTTCACTAGCATTAGCAGACGAACGTGGAGACTGCTTCGTTTAGCACTTTCACTTATTAATAAATTTTTTTTTTTTTTATTAATTATATACTTTTCACCGTTTCCATAACAGTTTATTGATTTTATAGGTTGTCTTTTTACCGTGATCAATCGGCGGTAGAGTATTATAAAATAGTGTCTTTTGAGAACAAAATTTTTAGAGATACAACTTTTGTGCCACAATTTTATTGTAGTTACGACCTTTAAGTAGTAGAAAAAAAGATATAACTTCATATGTAAATTATTGTCCACCAATCATGATCAACAACTTCAGCAAATTATAAAAAATATGTAATCCTAAATAAATTGATCTTTAATATGTCAAATTGATACGTTCCTTTTGTTTCCCAGTTAATATTTTCAATAATTAACAACTTGAATCAATAACCTCAAAATCAATCTTTGTTTTAGCTGTAGCAGGAATTTGGTGTCATGTTATTGATGTCTTATGACAAGCCCGAGCTGAGCATTAGGAATATACTTGGTAAACAAGTCTTTTTTTATAGAAAATTTTAACTTATGACGTCTGCTTTTAATGATAATTCTTTATTATCAGACGAAGACACCAGTCGATCTTTGGTGTAAATGGAGATTGAATCCCAAATCCATTATTCAACCATAAAAAAATTTACCAGTTAAGTTAATTGAAATCCTTTTTTTTTTTAAGAATCAAAGTAAACAAGTCTAATTGGGTGAGCTCGAGTTTGAATCAATTGGGTATGAATTAAATTGATTTCGGATTTAAAATGAGTCCAATTTAAAGGGGTTACAAAACTGCTATGATCTTTTCCCAATTTTGACCGGTCAAATCAATCTAATATGACCAGTTTTTTTCCGCATACAAAAATCTATATATATCTATATCATACCATCACATGTACTATATAATAGTTTAGAAGCTGAGGTTGCACTAAGTGATTAATCTCACTAATTATTAAATTAATTATATATTTTTTGTTAGGATATATTTCCTCAATTAAAGGATAATATTTAACAACGGTTTAATTTAGGTAAATTTTAGAGAAATACTATATCCACAACATTTTCGCAACAAATCCTGAGTAGCAAGTTGTTACTGGTTGCTATTGTTGGGTAAAAAAAGTAATCTTAGTGGTAGGTTCAAATTTGAACCAATAATAATTAAACACCTATGATTTATTGTAAAAATATTGTGGACGTAACATTTCTCAAAACTTTATTATTTAAATTTACTATATAATAAAAGTTGGGCTTAAAGGTCATGGTTGCACCAAATGGCTACTCTCACTAATCACTAATTAGTAAATTAATTTGATATTTTTGTTAAAATATATTCCTTTAATTAAGGGATAATATTTAACAGCCGTTTAATTTAGGTAAAAATTTATCATTTAAATCTCAACAAATTTAAATTCTATTCAAACTAAAAGTCTATTATAAAAAATTTCTAAACTTAAATCTTACACAACAACCCACGTTTTCAGAACTTATATATATTCAGCCATTTCTATTCAATACAATCCTTCTTAACCAATAAGTCATCCCTATAATTAAAGACTATAATTTATGTTTTAATCTAACAGATTCATCTTACTTATTGTTCTTTGTTTCTGAATTTGCATGCAGGACACTAAGCCAAATGAAGTTTACTATAAAAATGCAAAACAATGGACTCTCATTTAAGTTATTGGTTCTCTTATGTAAGTTTTTATTTATTTTTTTATATTCTAAATTCTTGAACTCTTTTGTGTATGTTTTGATTTTTGATTTTGGTTATTGTATTTAATTTGTCAGTGTGTTGATTTTTTCAATTAGACTATAGCTTGGAAAAAATATATATATATTGAAGAACTATTTCATTTATTATTGTTTGTACTTGTTATGGTATAAACATAACCCAAATGGGAATTATCAAAATCATTCTGTATCTCATATTAAAAAATTAACACAAAGCATAAAGAGAATTTTAAAATATATATTTTTAAAAAAAGATAAATACTAATAAAGTCTAAACTCTAAACAATCATAACTTAAAGTAAATTTTGTTATTAAATTTATTTACTTATTTTATAATTTATTATTATTATTTATTTAATAATTTAGTTTTGATTATTTTAAAATTTTTGAGCTTACATATGAATCTTCATAAGCAGTGTATGCACGGAAATAATACTAGTATATAATTAAAGCTAAAGCTGAGGGAAAGTCTAATTAGATTCTAAATTGGATTCCAATTGTTATATAATTTTGCGTCATGTGTCCATCTAACTCTTTTTAATTTTTGTTCTAGGTAAGTTAATGTTGTACAAAAGACAGAGTTTAATATAAATAAACTACCAAAACCCCAATAAAAAAAATTAAAAAAAAAAGAGAGTAAACTCGTGTATTTCTAAAAAAACAAAAAATTAAAAATCATGTATATATCTATGGGTGGTAACTCTTACACTAGGCCTAATTTAAACTCATATATGTGTATAATTGTGATTCTTTTTTAATTATACTGTGCATATGCACGGGTTATATACTAGTGAATAAATGATGAGTCTATTCAAGCTTTGTTCATTTTTTTGTTAAGCATGCTTAAGTTTGTTCACAAGCTACTTAATTAACTTATTCTTTTATTGTATATAATAAGCATCACGAGTAAAATTTTCCATCCCTTCACAATGGTTTCAATTATGAACTTATAAAAATTAGATTCACCAATAAATTACAAATAATAATTTGATATCTTATGAACTTATTTATAAACTTACATCCAATCTAGATTCTCAAATCTATATAAATATATTTTTATACATGTATCTATATAAACATATGGACAAAATTTTACTTCCAACCCTTTACGTGAAGATTCCTAAAGTCATCCTTGTGTATTATTTAAACAAATCACATGATTCAATATTAAATAAATCATGTGGCTAAAAATAAATGTTGATAGTATTATAAATCATCACGCACTATGTTGGAGGAATTTTCTTACTTACCAATTTAGAGATAAACACTGTCCTAATGTCCCAACTCCTAAACATATGATATTATATATATTTAAGTCGAATCTCATACTCAAGATCTTGTTCACAACACATCATCATATTTGGACATGAATTGTTTAATAGTCGATCCTAGATTCGAGCTTAAGCGTAATTCGTTTGTTAAATAAACGAACATAAACAAATTTTTTTCCGAATTGAGTCCAAATTTTTCGTATACAACTCAGTCGACTTACTACCCTACCTTCACATTCAATTTGTATATATCAATAAAGTTAAAAAAATTTAAGATAACAATGACATTCAATTCAATCTTAACTCTTTCCCCCCAAAAAAAAAATGTTAATAAATTTATCTATCAATCATAGAAACATACATTAATTATTTGAAGGGGAATCAGCTTCGCTGGCGCAAGTCTTTTGGTCCCATCCGCGGCCGCCTAATCAACACCAGTAGTTGTATGTTACTATCATGAATAAACATTGTAAAGCCTACTGTCCCATTTACATCTGTCACAAATGCGGATAGCCCTGGTTATACGTTTGTTTACTGAATTAATTGACATTTTAAAAGCTAACATTTTCCAATGTTTCTGATGCGAAGCAAATGAATGCAGAAGAAGAACACGTAGAACATTTCCGTGTTGCAATTCATTGAATAGTTGTACCAAAAATCAAATATATTTGAAGATATTAGAACAATATATAGTATAGCCAAGGCCAATCTTATTTTGTATGCAACCCAAGTCTTATACTTATACAGTAAGCTTATTAACCACAGTTAGTGCATGATTAAGCTAGGATTTAGCTTATTATATATCTTTATATTGTGTAAAATATTGTTCATTATAACATAAAATTTGTACTATACTCATACATTAATCAAAAATGTAACTTTTAAGGATTTCTTACGTGGACGTAAGTCATTAGACTCAACCACGTAGTTCTCGTGTGATTTTGGGTTACTCTATTTTATACTTCCACTTTCGCATTTATTTTAATTAACATATTTAACAAACCATATGTGTTAAACAGTTCGATCCTTTATTTGTTAAGATAATTACAATATAGCTACATTGGTAATGTATCTCAATTATAAAAAAATTTAACTGTTTTTTTCTTTTTTTGACAGAAAAGCAAAAAAAAAAAACTGCTAATGTGATCGGACTCTATCACAACTTTGCCCTGTATGAATTTGGCAGGACATAGCTTCCTCTTGCAGTGGCCGTGAAAGAAAAAAAAAAGAAGAAGAAGAAAGAGAGTCAATCGAAATCATCTTATGAAAATAATAAGATTGACTTAATAATGATAGAAATGAAGTTTTTCTATATAATCGAAAGTAAGGGAATGCTAACTATAGATCTTGCAACTTACATTGTTTTTTTTTTTGGTTGATTAATTGCAACTTACATTGATATACAATACAAACTATGGCTATTAAGCTAATTCTTCTTAAAGCCAGAACTACATAATAGTATTAGTTACAATTATCAAACTCCAAATAAAGATCTCACAACCCTCATTTAAACAAATTGCTATATAGGTAAAGCATAACAGAAGATTGCCATATATTACATTCCAAGCTCATTCTCAACTGAATGTAAGAGAGAAACTGAGCTGTTTTCAATTTGACCAAAACTAAAACAACCTCCCTCACAACTTATTATCCTCGAATTTTATTGACCTGCAACAAAGAAACAATATCATAAGAAATGGTGAAAGTAATTTAAAAGCTACTAATTATTTACCACCTCCAAGATCCACAGAACTAGTGAAATTGTGTGAATTAGTCACTGACAAAAGCTGTACATTGAGCCTCTCTAGAACCCTACCCTCAACATGATCCACATGAAATTTTTTGTATAAATTTTTTCCAACTAATTATACACGAGTTTGTGTAAAAATTTCACGTTTTCATGTATTTTGGTTGCCAAACATTGATAAGTCAGAATTAGTGTTGTGCCACAAGAGAAAACCCCCATTATTGCTCATGTATTACTACATCGAGCTCATTCTTTAATGATGAAAACCAAATGAGAAATTATGCATCATGTGGACTTACTTTTCTTCCTAGACTACCACCCTTTAAGCCCTTAGATTTGGGAGCTGCCACAGCAGTTTCTCGATGAGTCAAAGGCTTAACGTGATGATGATCAGGCGGAGGAGTTGATGAGTGGGTCTCAGGACCCCTATAATCGATTTGGTACACCTCCAAATCCAACCGATCCGATCCCCCTATCATAAACGAATATCAAATCATTATTTCACATAATTCTTTTCAATCTTTGTTGTACTATACAAGTACTAAAGAAACATGTTAAGAGAGAGAGAAAGAGATGCTAACCTCTTGATAAATAGGGCACAGTGAAAAGGAGGAAGAGAAAAAATATATTGGTGGTGCTAGACTTGAGCTCCATGGCATGCCAAAACTGAGTTCGTCAAAGGCTAAACCTCAGTCATTCATACATGTATATATATAGAAGGAATGAGAGGGATAATTTATGTCATAAAATTCATGAAGTGTTCACGAAATAAGCAAAAGGGCAGGTGAGGTGAGGTATTTTTCAGCTTTTGGCAAGTGAAACCGTCGCCATCCACACAATAATAAGTTGCAGGGAATTGATGTGGAAATGTTGGGTTGGAACATTTATGTTAGTGTAAACATGTATGGATAACTTATACCTAAACTTTTTAGCTTTTAGCTTTTTTGATTATGTGTTAATTATTCTCTTGCTCCGGACAGCTCCATGTGTATATAATTGAATTGTCCTTTAGAGGGATGTCCCATTTAGCTCACTTGGCTGGATTTCAATTTACTTACACCTACTCTCTTTTTCTTTTTTCTTTTTTTTTGGTCTAGAATTGGTTTGGCAATTTCAAAAATAAATTATGGAATTCATGTCTACCCACTTCACAGCACAAGACAATGGGGAGGTTGTGCCTGTTATATCTTGCAGGGAAGAGAGAGAGAGAGAGAGAGAAGAAGAAGAAATTACTAGAGTCCTAGACACACCCTTTTTTTATTGTAAAAAATGTGCATGATCATTAATCCTCTAGGTCTTGCATACAGGCATTCAGCATGTTATTCAAAGCCACAGTGCAAGTCCAAGCCAGACCCCTTGAGTAATGTCAAAGGTCAAAAATGTAAAGCTGTCAAGCTGTTTGGAAATTTGCCAATTTTGAAAACCCCAGATAAATCTATAGACTTCCCAGAAAGGGAGATCACAGAAATGATAATTAATATTTTGAGGCTCCACAGAACATATTGTGCCTTGAATACTAGAACTGCTATCAATTTTACTATAGTAAAAACATATAAATGACGCAACAATAAATGAGATTGGTCCTTCTTCAACATAATAATAAATAAGTGTACAAACTTTTTTTTTTATTTTTTTATGTTGATTAATAACTTTTTTTTTTTTTTTTTTGAGAAGATGATTAATAACATATTAGTTTACAAGACTAAAAATTTGTAGCATTCATGATATCACAAATTATGTCGGCCATATGTCTTTTTTTTTTTTTTTGGGGGGGGGGGGGGGGGAGAGAGAGAATCGGCCATATGTCTTGATAGCCATACAGCGAGCCTGGCATTTTATTGCCAAAGTATTACGCTTTAAGTCTAGTTGTTTGAGTTAACAAATTTATTTAGTGCCAAATCTGTTGGCAAGCTTAATTTAATTACACTGCATCCTCAATGATTTTGGAGTGAACAATGCGTAGCGTAGTCCAAAATGCATATTCTATCAAGGAAAAGTTAACAAATGCTCTCAGGGCATTAGTTTAGTAAAAAAAAAAAAAACAACTAATTTTTTTACAGTTTTTATATTTCTTATAAAATTTATATTAAAATTTTTCTAAAATGGTCCATTAACAAAAGTATTAAAGACACCCGTTAACCAAGCTCATTCTATTATAATAAATGTCATTTGTGGTCAAGAGCCTAATAACTTAATTAGTTGGCCCCTTTTAGTATTTTCAAATTTCAACAGAAACATCCCGTGTTCAAATCCCCTATCTCAAATTATTAATGTATAAAAAAAAGTCATTTGTGAAATTTGCACAATATGATGCTTTGTTTGTTTCGATGGAAAATCTCATATAAAGATAGTTTTTTTTTTTTTTTTCTAGTGTTTGGTAGTATAAAAAAAAAGAGTCAAATAAAAACTATTTTTAGTTAACAGATAATGTATGACTTAACTAAATAAATGAAGTTAGGAAATTATTTCCTAACTCATTTAAGGTTGCCACCAATTATAGAAAAATGAGATAATTTTATAATAAATATTTTTTGAAAAATAACTTATTTTTTAGAAAACATTAAAGTGGAAACAAGCTAAATATAATTTATGACACAGATGTAAAATCATTCATGAAATGGCTCACGCACTCATAAATGACACGGTTCCATGAACTGATCAACCTCATGCATCTTATTAGCCAGATAAATTGTCTGCAACTCTGCATCACAAAACACTTTTCCCCAACATTTAAGAGTGGTCACATGTGAAGGTCCAATCATTTTCATGGGATTTATTAGGGGTTCTAATATGTTCAAGATGCAATGCGATCATTAATTGGATATGGATATCTTTGAAGATTCCTATGTAGTAATTTCCAAAGATATTGCAAGATTCCTATGTAGCTTGAGTGAGGCTTAGTGAGTTCAATATTATAGAGCTTTAGAGGTCAAGATTTGCCAACAAATTTGAATGTGGATTGCACTAAACTTGCTCACACTGAGCAAACAAGGCCATGTATAAGTGAGATACTTGTTATATAGGGTGACATCTACAATACCAAAATTACATATTATCATTTGATTGAAGTACTATAGGTTACAATATTATTTGATTGAAAATTGTTAATATATAAACGTAAGAACAAGAAACAATTTACTATTTGTATACACCCATTGCCGATATGATATTGGTGATGTATGAAAACTACACGCCCATATACATGTTACCATTCATGGGTGTCCTGTTGGGTCCAACATCAACAGCTGTCGTAGCTGGACTGGAATGGGGTCTTTTTAGAGTTTATGATCAGCAGATAGCTATTTGCCAGTATGACTGGGACACTGACAACAAAGCTTCAAATCTTTTCAATTCCTGCAGTAAAATCGCAGACAACGGCTTCAAGTGCCCATCCTACTGTTTTTTTTTTTTTTTTTTTTTTTTGATAAGAAACTTTTAACTTGATTAAAACGAATATAAATTCAATACATCATGAGTGGGCCCATCCTACTGTTAAGTGTGTGTGTTTTAGTGTTAGGGTGGGGGGAATGTGCAAAATAGGCAAGTAAAAGAGATGTATATGGTTAGTTAAACAACATTTGAAACAATAATGGAAAGTAGCATCTCGAGTTTTAGAAACTCGAGATCCATATTACTGAAAATACCACATAAATCTCGAGTCTTTAAGACTCGAGTTCCATGCAAAAAAAATTTCCTCTATAGTGGCGTTTTTAAGCCTTACAGTGACGTTTTAAAGCCCTATAGCGGCGTTTTTCTGCAAAAAAAAATTTATAAGTGATCACCCCATACCAGGTTTAAGGAGCCCTATAGTGGCGTTTTTAAGCCCTATAGTGACGTTTTAAAGCCCTATAGCGGCGTTTTTCTGCAATTTATGGAACTCGAGTCTTTAAAACTCGATTTTCATGTGGATTTTTTTCCAAATCAACCCATTCTCTTACAAATCGAGACTTAAAAACTCGATTTTTATCTTGGAACTCGAGTTTTAGACACTCGAGATGCTAGTTTTCAATATTGTTTTGATCCGAGACAATTAACTAAATTTTTTTATATTTGTTGTTATTTGGAAAGGGAGTTCGTTAGGGTGTTAGGATACGTTTGGTACACTACTGAATGAGGATTACAATAGGAATTGTAATCTTTATTACTAGAAATAAAATGTGTTGTAATGTAATAACTAAACTTATTCATTAGTTTTTTTTTTTTTTTTTTTTTTTTTTTGAGAAACAAATACACACACAAGGGAGAGGAAAAGGGATTCTAACACAAAGACACCTATTCATTAGTTTGGTTGTGAGTTATAACGTTAGAATGAAACTTAAGATTTATTTTAGTAAATATCTTACTCATACAATTATATCTCCTTAAAAATTATTATTTTTAAATTTAAGAGAGATATGTGTTATTTTTTATGATTTTTTATTTTTATAATTATTAGATGTATATGGAAAGTTTATTTATTTGGAAATATATTAAGTTTTGAAATTATTGTACTTACTAAGGAATAGCTAATACAACCTTTTAAAGAGGAATATTTATTCCTCATTTTGAAAAATAGCTATTCATAAGGAATGACTATTCCTTATAATAAAAACATAACCAAACTAAAGAATAACTAAACTATAGGAATAACTATTACATTACAAGACCTATTACAGTCTATCAAACATGCCCTTAGAATTTTCATAATTCTACTATGTTCTGTTGGCATTTGGGCCCGTAGGAAAGTCCAAATAGGCGCTCATGTGGGCAGTATATTGCATTAGGGTTTTTTGATGTGCACATATATAAGAGCACATAATCCCCAATTGACTAAAGAAAAACATCTTCCATCAAAAAAAAAAAAAAAGCAGAAAAGAAGAAAAGAAAAACATCTTCTTCTATTTTTTTGATAGAGTTTCAAGTTTCAACAACCAAGACACCAATCAATTTTTTGTATAGGCAAGGATGGAACCCACCTAAAGAAAAACATCTTAATGTACATTTACATTCAGAAAATTAGAGAGGCACACACTCATCAACGCACTATTTAGTCTCAAGGTTCCATCATCACAATCCTAGATCATGTAGAAGACCCATACTTGTGGATTCTAATAACATAGAGGCAATTGGAGATTGTGTGGAAGACTATAAAGGTTGTGTTAGATTTGTTTCAGTTGCATTGAGTTTTGGCTAGGGTTTGATACCAAACCCAAGAGGTAGGAACCAAAACCTCAAGATTTACAACATGAGAACATGTTTGTATGCTTTTCCTTTATTGGAATCGAAGTTAAATTGCTTTATTTTAAAACCTTTTAAGCCTTTTGAAGATTCAAATATGTGACAAACAAGTAGACAATATGTTATCATCATGAAAACAAATTAAAATTTTGGGGTTTTGAAAAAGGGGTTTTAAGCATGTGAGTTTATTTCATAAACCCTAGATAGTTCTAGCATGTTCATAAATTCATCCCATATCATCAAAAGAAACATGTTATGAATTTGAGATTTGAGGATCTAAACTAGGTTTAGAGATTTATACCTGCATGCAATGCTGGATTCAAGGTTGTATTTTGGGGGGGGGGGGGGGGGGGGCACTACTAGATGATTTAAATCTTTAGATCAAATCGAGGTGATTTGGGCAGCACCTCCTTGGATTAGGTTTGAATAGGTAGAAACTCCTGGGATTGGATCAACACACCCTTGGATATTGGTTGGGTAGTGTAGACACTGCAATTTATACTCGTTAATAAAATTTTGGTCCACGGCCCCAATGATGAGCTTGACATATGTCAACCAAGGGTAATTAAAGAGTTCACAATAGTTTGGAAGTAATCACAACTCAAAAGTTCTCAAATCGCTTTAAAATCGATACTGAAAAATGACATTTACTCACTATTTTGACCATAACTTTTGATCCACAAATAATTTTTAAGTGGGGTTTGTTTCATTGAAAAGTAGACATCCTAAGATTCAATTTGAATATAAAATTTGCCTAATTTGACTTATATTGAGTAAGTTATGACCATTTGAAATTGGGCCAACTTGGCTGTCCGATTTTCTAGGTTTTAAAACTTCATTTTAAGGGCCCAAAACATCATGTTTTGATGTAGACCAGCCCCTAGACCCTTGGGAACATCCAAAAACCATTAAAAAGCCCCAAAAACCTTAATTTTAACTTATAAATACTCATCTTATGTCTCCAATCAAAACCCTAGTTAGAGAGAGCGATTTTTTAGCCTCCATATTCTCTAAAACCCTTTTTTTCTCTTTTCAAAATCCTAGGGCAGCATCTTAGAACGTTTTTTACAAAATTAAAACCTCTCTTTAGTTAGTTCTAAGGCAGAAAGTTTGCTTTCAAAATTGTTTTCTAAAACCTTTTCAAAACCTTGTGTTCTTGAGTTGTGATTACTAACTATTGTTGTGTTCTTTGATTACTGTTGTCTTCTCCATCTAATATTTGTATTGTAGGCACTGAGGGGTCGGTTAAACAATCTTAAATCCATAATTCTAAAGTAAGGTGAGTCTCTTTTCCATGATTTCACACTTTGCTACATAGGATTCACATGATTCTTTGTTTAATACTATATTAAGTGTTCTTACTTGTTAAAGTTGATTTTATAATCTTTTTTTTGTTTATTAATCTGACTGTGGCTTAGTATATTTTTTTTTTGTTCTCTTTTGTTTCTTTAGTTCATTCTCACATGATTCCTCTTAAGTTTAACATGTTTATTGAGTTAATGTTAGTTTAGTATATTTGTTTTGTATCATGTTTATTTGTTTATATTGATGTTTGTTTTATTTTCTTTATGTTAGTTTAGTGTTTAGGGTTCTAATATGCTTGTTTAATTTTTATGTTTATATATTTGAATGATTAAATTTGTAGAAATGTATTTTTTTTTCGAATCTGTGCTAAAGGATGTGTACACATCATCGAGTATGCGTGCACATGGTTCAACCATATGTACGCATAGTTGAGTATGCGTACGCACCCCAAACCCAGATTAGAGCAAAGTCTTGTTTTAATCATTTTTCATATGTAATTTGATTCTGTTTGACTCTGTTTTAGGTTAATTATTTTCCATGTTTATTTGAATCTTTTTGCCATATTTAGTTTATTTAATATCTTCCTTGTGTGTTTATATTTAATTGTCAACTTGCCATGTTTAATTTATTTTGTTTGATTATGTTTTATTTGTTTCCTTTTATATTGTGATCTTTAATATGTTGTGTGTGTTATTTCCTTAAGTACATGACGTATGTTTAAGTTAAGGATTAGGACTCTCTTAATAAACTTTTTAATTAAATATGGCCTAGTAAGACATAATAGAGGCTGGCCCACAAGCTGAGCGATCTTAGGTGCCTAACACCTTCCGAAGCCGTACCCAAACTCCGGACCCATAATCTGGTATGTGGACCCATGTATGTAAGTGATTGATCCAAAAGGCCCAATATGGTTCCTAGACCTAATTTAGGTGGTGACTCCACTTTTCTCCACCACAGTTCACTCGGCCGGGGCATACCCTCATTTGCGCCCACATGGCAGAGAAAAAATGGAGTCATCACCTAGATTAGGTCTATGAACTATATTGTGTCTTTTGAGCCAATCACTTACATGGGTCCACAAACCAGATTATGGGTCCGGAGTTTAGATACGGTTTGGGAAGGTGTTAGGCACCCAAGACCACTCGACTTGTAGGCCGGCCTCCATTATGTGTTGTTATGCCATATTTAATTAAAGAGTTTATTAAGAAAGCCATAATCCTTAACCTAAATATACATCATGCATTTAAGGAAATAACACACACAACATAGTAAAGATCACAATATAAAAGAAAACAAATTAAACATAATCAAACAAAATAAATTAAACATGGCAAGTTGACAATTAAATATAAACACACAAGGAAAAGATATTAAATAAACTAAATATGGCAAAAAATTAAACATAAATAATTAACCTAAAACAGAGTTAAACATAATCAAATTACATGTAAAAAATGATTAAAACAAATAAAAACAAGACTTTGCCCTAATCTGGGTTCAACAATGCGTACGCATAGTTAAGTACGTGTACGCATGGTTGAATCATATGCACGCATACTCAATGATGCGTATGCATCCTTTAGCTCAAATTCGAAAAAAAAAAAATATATATATATATATATATAGGAATGGCAACGGGTCGGGTTCGGACCGGGTTTCTTTATACCCGAACCCGACCCCCGGGCCTGTATCAGTTACCCGAACCCGACTTGGTTAATAAACGGATTTTTTTTCAGGCTCCAAACTCTGCCTGTCGGGCCCGGCCCACTTTAAGGCCTAATCCTAAGTCCTAATGGCCTAAACTGTGGCCCAAATTTTTTTTTTTTTAAATTCCGTAATTAATTTAATAAATCTCAGATTTCTACACTAATTTAATTTACAATAATTATTTTAGATTTCTACAATAATTTTAGATTTCAAATTTCACATAAATCTACAATAATTTACTTTTAGATTTCTCATTTTCCCTTTCAAAACACACCCAAATACAGAAATCACAAACTCAAATACAGAAATCACAAGAAATAATACATAAAAATCACAAACCCATACATAAATCCTATATACATAACCCAAATACATTAAAAAAAATTTCTTCCTTACAGCAAGATTTGCCACAAGTTCAAATATATACAAAATAAATCCCCCAAATCCAAATCCAGGACCATTGGCTGAGCTACACTTGGAGAAGACAGATCGGAGCTCAAAGAAGACAAAGAAAGAGAGAAACAAACCTGTGACGATCTTGAGACTGGCGGTGACAGCTTGAGCCTGACGGTTACAGAGCTTGAGGCCGGCGGTGAGATCATGTGATGGCAACAGTGAGTGACAGAGGTCAGAGCTTGAGGTTGAGTCCGTGAGTGAGAAGAGGGTGAGTCCATGAGTGAGAGAGGGAGAGGAGAGTGAGGGAAATGGATGGGGGCTGAGTGTGGAATATTCGAGGAAGTAGGGTTTTTTTAGTTTATATATATATAAGGGTTTTTTGGTAATTTTATACTTAAACGGGTCGGGTCTGAACTGGGTATGACAAAAACCCGGATGCGATCCGAACCCGCTTCGGATTTTTTTTTAAAGACCTATACTCAACCCTATTATTTATCGGGCCAGGTAAAATCCAACCCATTAGGGTCAGGCCGGATCGGGTATCCGCGAGTCGGACTTTTATTGCTATCCCTAAAAAAATACATTTTTACCGATTTAATCATTCAAAGATATAAACATAAAAATCAAACAAGCAGATTAGAACCCTAAACACTAAACTAACATAAAGAAAATAAAACAAACATCAATATAAACAAATAAACATGAAACAAAACAAACAATTATACTAAACTAACATTGACTCAATAAACATGTCAATCTTAAGAGGAATCATGGGAGAATGAACTAAAGAAACAAAAGAGAACAAAAATAATATATACTAAGCCACGGTCAGATCAATAAACAAACAAAGATCATAAAATCAACTAAAACAAGTAAGAACACTTAATATAGTATTAAACCAAGAATGATGTGAATCCTATGTAGCAAAGTGGAAAATCATGGAAAAGAGACTCACCTTGCTTTAGAATCACAAATTTGAGATTGTTTAACCAACCCCTCAATGCCTACAACACAAATATTAGATGGAGAAGGCAAAGATAATCAAAGAACACCACAATTGTTAGTAATCACAACTCAAGAACAAAAAGTTTTGAAAAAGTTTTTGAGAAATCAATTTAGAAAAATAGTTTCTGCCTTAGAACTAACTAAAGAGAGGTTTTTAATTTGTAAAAAATGTGCTAAGGTGCTGCCCTAGGGTTTTGAAAAGAGAAAATAGGGTTTTAGAGAAGATGAAGGCAAAAAAATAACTCTCTCTAGCTATTGTATTAATTGGAGACATAAGATTAGTATTTATAAGTTAAAATTAGGGTTTTTAGGGCTTTTTAATGATCTTTGGAAGTTCTCAAGGGTCTATAGGCCAGCCCACATCAAAGCATGATGTTTTGGACCCTTAAAATGAAGTTTTAAAATCCAAAAAATCGGACTGCCCAGTTGGCCCAATTTCAAATGGTCATAACTTACTCGATATAACTCCAAATTAAGCAAAATTTGTATTCAAATTGAAACTCAGGATGTCTACTTTCCAATGAAATAAACCTCACTCAACAATTCTTTGTGGATAAATTTTTATGGACAAAATAGTGAGCAAATGTCATTTTTCAGTATCGATTTCAAAGCGGTTTGAGCACTTTTGAGTTGTGATTACTTCCAAACTATTGTGAACTCTTTAATTACCCTTAGTTGACATATGTCAAGCTCATCATTGTGGCCAAGGACCAAAATTTATTAACGGGATACAAAATGAGTTGTCTATAGGTAGCATCTCCTTTCTTTAAAGTTCCTCCAAACATGTTCTTTGAATTCTTTGAAGATTTCAATAGAGTAACAGTAAATCTTCAAATTTTCTTTGAAGTCTTCCAAGGAAGTGACAGGTGAGGGGCTTCCCTTGAGTAAGTTACTATTGAGAAAGTCATGAATCGACAAAAATGATCGGCATTGACCTTTGTGGCTTTCTTCAATAGATCTTAAAGGATTCTGGTGTGCTTTGCAAATGAGCCAGGCTCTTTCTATTTATAGAGGGAATAGATGGCCTTGGGATTAAGTTAGGATAAGTATAAAACTCTTACTGGCTTCATTTTCAGGACAAAATTGGCCTTTACCCTTTTTAAAAAAACAATCCAGCATTTTGCCCCATTTTCCAAACTAATTAGGGAAATGCCTATCTTTTGAAACTCAATTTTCTCAAAATCGAGTTTAAAAAAAAAAATTTATGGAGACCTATAGTGGCGTTTTAAGGAGCCTATAATGACGGTTTAAGGACCTATAGTGGCGTTTTGTAACTCGATCTTCATGAACTCAAGTTCAATGCAAGTTTTTCCTTTTTTTTTACCTATAACTCGAGTTCATGAAGTTCGAGTTACAAAACGCCACTATAGGCTCATTAAAACGTCACTATAGGCTCCTTAAAACGCCACTATAGGGCTTAACTCGACTTTGAGAAAGTCGAATTTCAAAAGAGGGGCATTTCCTTAATTAATTTGGGAAAGGAGGCAAAATATTGGATTGTTTTTTTAAAAAGGGCAAAGGCCAATTTTTTCCTTAATTTTCATGCACATATGTTGATAAGGTTGTGCAATGCAAGACGGATAAGAATTGGAATCAGAAAATTGAATTAAGTGGCTGAATTTTTAGCTTTGAACATGTCTTAGTATTTTGAGATGATTTTAGTGTGGTTTTAAATATAACTCAAAAATCTATAATTTTGACAGAAATGTTGGCTTCCAAATTCGCAGATTCTATGTCGAATCACCTCACAATGTGAAACTAAATTTTGAAAATGATTTTCTACAATTTTGAATATTATAAGTTTTTGAGTTCCATCTAACTTTGGGGCCTAAAATTTAGCCATTTTAGGATTAGATGAAGCTAGTGGATATTTTGGAAGTGACTTATTTTAATTTAAACACTTATCTATAAAGGTTTTAACTAAAACACTAAAATTAAGACTATTTATCCATTAGAATTAGCAATCTTATGTATGATAGTGCATCCCTGTTCTAAACCTAGGCCAACGGGATTATGACACATCATTAATCAAATTGACCATAATCACGTGTCTAGCCCTAGACAAATATGAATGCTTTAATAGACTAAATTAGAGTCTTGTGATGGATTGGGGGAATATTCTTCAAGGTTTCCAAGAGAATAAATTGGGGCACAACTACAAAAGCTAGCCGAGCTGCTAACTCCTTTGCTTGAGAGATAATATCTTATAAGATAGTCTCGTAAGATCACCATCTCACAACATGTGGAACTTACCATTGTATGACTCCCACATAAGACGGTCTCATAAGATATTTTTTGCTTGATAAGAAGGGTTGTGTCATCAACTGGAACCTTTTACCGACAAGACAAAACTACTATTCAAACTTAGTAGGGACTAAAATTTTTTGATTGAGGTTTTTAAAATTTTGGATATCAATACTAGAGGTTGTCAAATGCAGTACTATCAACGTTGGTTTTTGAATTATTAGTAGCCCACTCTGTCACTCAGTTCAATTCTATGTATCAATGAATCCTTTATTATCTAAAAGGATCAAAATTAAAAATAAATAAAATATTGATGGTGGACATTTGTTTTTGGTTATAGACTTATTGCTTCAAAGACTAACCCCATCGCGGCCCATGAGTTGATGGATCACGTGGACATAACCTTGGACAACTTTCACCAACCAGTCCAGAAAAAATGCTAGCCTTTTTTCAAACAAAAAGCTGTGCACCTGTTTTTCTCATGCACCAAAATCCAAATCCTTTTTTCTTTCCCTGAATGTTTTTACTGGTGAAGTCCATCCCTGGTTCCACTAGATCCATATTTTAACTTAAAATGATTGCACGATCTGTCTTCTGGGAACACTGAACACTAAAACACTGCTTTGCAGCAAGAAGCCTTTTAATCTAATGGCTCACTTGTTGTACCATCCACAATCTCAGGCTAGGATACAGCGTTATATAGTATAGAATGTAAAATTTAGATTTTACTTGAGCTGTGACAATCTGATACGTTATATAGTATAGAATGTAAAATATTTCATATTTGGTAGCACAGGCATCAGTACCTTTTTTTTCTTTTCTTTTTTCTTTTTTTCATTTTTTGAGTGGAAAAGTGACATTTGGGGGTGCTGTGAATTGTGATTTTTTCTGGGTCCTACTTTCCCAAAAGCCTGACCATTTAGATTTAGTGCAATAGCTAAGTTCAAAAATCTGTTCAAGGAATACCACATACAATTACGGTACAGTTTTCTTTTTCTGAATAAAAAAGGAGTTTGTGTATTCATCAACCCCACACTACAGCTTCTTGATAAGATTACACGTTGTATTGCACTAGTAGAGTTATTGTTCTGTGACAGGGCAGTAGAGTACGAGATTTATAAACAGATAAACTTGATTTTGGAAAACAACTTGATCGCATGGAGTACTATTTGGAACAATTTATCGTCTCTCCTAACCACTTAAATTTTTCAATTTCTATGCGTCCATGATTAAAAGGGCGAAAAATTGGAGTGCAAATGATGAGATTGTTAATGGCCAAACCGAAAATGACAAGATGGGATAGAGAAGTCAATGGAGCCTGCAACCTCCAGTCTGATATGCCATGCGATTGGTCCCATTAGGACAGAATTTGGTATTAATACATTGCTTATACCTCAAGCTAATCTAATGCATTTTTGTTTAGAGAAAATGGAGTGTCTGGTAGATTAGTTTGAGAAAGATTGTTTGTAATTTTTTGAAATATGCGTGAGTAAAAAAGTATGTAAAATATGTGTAATATTATTTAAAATGAGAGTTTGAGATTGATAATCAACCAGGCCCACCACAAGCAATTTGAAAAACTTTTCACAACTGCTTAAAGCAATATCAGTATTTTGTGCAAACAAGAACTTCTAAAAGCTTGGTAATTCAATTATTGTGAATGTTAACTCAATTACTGTAAAAAATATTGTTTATGTGTGAATGTTAACTCAATTATTGTGAAAAACATTGTTTAGGTAGCATCGTGGGTTAAATCCAAGGTTCACTTTGCCAAACTTACTGAGTTACATAATTTGAGTCCCCAGACATTAGCCTAGTATTTCATCTTTCCAAGTCCATAAATGCACAGAGACCCTACGTGCCTGAAACTTGGCCCAAGTGGCAGACCTGCCCTTTTTAAAATATTATGGAGTAGGTCTTCTGAACAAGGTATTCTTGTGTATATGATGAATCTATGGGACCTTAGTTTCAGAAAATTGTTTGCTTGAAGCAGATCAGGCTAAAAACCAAGCTCAATTACATTAACTAGACAAGCTTGGGGTAAGGACCACACTAATAAATGTCCTAGTTTGTAGTCATAGTGAGAAAAATTATTACTATTTCATGAAACGAAGTTCTTATAACATGTGAGTCTCATTGATGTGAGGGTATCTCATGAGACAGTCTTCTTAGCTAGTTTTTACACGGTGCAGTAGTGGTAAATTAACCCTCTCAAGAGCCATGCTTGTTCAACCCAGGTTTAAGTACTTGTTGGGCTTAAAAAATAATTGTTGAAATACAATTTTAATATTTTTTAAAAAAGTAAATTTAAGATAAATAGATGTCCCTACGCTGAATAAACTTCTAAAATAAAGTAAACATGCCCTGAACCAGGTTTCAATTATCTCAACCTAATCTTTGTAAAGTGGTCTGAATCAAAGAAATTTAGCTCAAAAGAAAATTTTCCACCCTATATTTCTTATCTAATGTGAAATGGATGATGGATTATGTCCCCTAATCATCCTCAAATGAAATGTCCAAAAACTATAAGACAATGACCTGGACACGTGCCTTTCACATTTTAGACATTAATCATAGAACCTTTAGACCATACTTTTTGATCAACAAATCTTTAAAAGTTGAAAGTAAACAAGTGGTCAAAAATCTTAATTGCAATTCTCTTAAAAAAAAAAAAAAGCACAGTGACAAACTAGCCCCCATTAAAAAATTTAGAATCATGTTTCATATTTATTATTCTTTATACTATAAGATAAACCCCTATATATCAAATAGTCAGAAATATGAACATGTATTACAATAAGACGTGGGGTCACCTCATAAAGGTATTATACCAATAGGCTTTCAACCAATATTGAAGTTGGTCAGAGAGTATCCAAAGATGCTTATTATATTAATCAAAATCCCATTATCCCAAACCAGTCCATAAAGCAAAAGTAGAAAACACTGAGAACAGTCCCAAACTTCTAGTTCCATGAAATTTGTTGAAAAACACAGACTGATTTAAATGGCACAAACAGATAAAAAGTAATAAATACAGACAGCTACCCATGAGCAGTGGCAGAGCAGATAGATAGATATAGATGAACACAACTATTTCATTTCTTTCAGCTTTCAGTGTACGACCAAACTTACTTTTTTTTTATATTACCATAGAACCATGGAGATTCTCTCCTATATATATAGCTCCACATGTATTTTTTTTTCAATATTAAAAAAAAAAAAAAAAAAAACCAATTCAATTCAGCTGCCCAAAAATATTTTCAATTCAGTAAAAAAAAAATTAAAAGGGGTAGAGATTATAATAATGGATTTAATCACAAAACAGGTTGTGAGTTTGAACCAGTGAGACCCAACCTTCTTCTTTTCCAGAAATTAGAGTCTGGAACAAGCTTCTCTCCGGTTCTTGCTGGTTCTGATTTACACCTCGTGAGTATAAGAGGCCCTACAGAGACATCTACAGCTTTCAATTCTTCAACGTTTGAGGAGTTGAGGAATCCCTTTTTAATTGAACCTTCGAATTCTTTCAAAAACTCCAACTTTTTCTCGGTTTCGGGAGCTATCCTCGATTCTTGATCCGAAATTGACTCGCTTGCCGATGTGGGTTTCGCTGTATGCTCCGCGTGTTCCTCGTCTCTGTTGTTTTCTTGCTCCGTTCTTCTCCTCTGTTCCTCTGTTTCCTCTGTCCCGAGCGGTGATTCCCAGAATCTACTGGCCAGAGATGAAGATCTGTACGGAGCAGATCTGCACCTAGTTAACAAAAAAGCGTTCTTTGGTGGTGAACATGAATTAGACACAAAGACCTGAGCTACAACTTCTTTTTCAACATCTTCTTGTTCTTCTTCTTCCTCTTCTCCATCTTCTCGCTCTGAAAATTCAATATTATTCCCAAATTTCTGTTCAGATTTTGGTGAATCTTGTCGAGTTTCGCCTTTTCGTCGAAAACCCACTTGAAAAAACAAGACCCACTTGCGCCAAGCCGGCCCGCAACACCTGGGTTTCATATTCCAGGCAACATGGCGGCATAACAGAGCATTTTGGAGCCATTTGCACCTGCGTCTTGCCTTGGCTCGGACACGGCGGTTCCGAGCCTTGGAGGGTTGTTTGTTGGAGGAGCGGCGGACCCGGACTTGGCCCATGCATGTGACTTTTGGAGAAGTTGGTTCTTGAGTTTCAATGGCGGCGTTGGAGTTCCTTTTGTTGCGAACAAACATTGGGCTTGAACGTGCCCTGCCTCTGCTTCTGCTCCCCACATTGGTCCTCAGAAACCTCATCAATGGTGGTGGGAACTTCTCAGTCCGACCCGGACTCGATATGGTTTTTGTGGATAGCTTCATTTTCAAACCAAAAAAAAAAACTCTCTCTATTTCAGTATTTCTCTCTCTACCGGACTCTGTTTTTTTTTTTGTTTGAGCTTTGTTTATGGAAGAGAGAAGATATGGGGTGTCCAGTGTCCTAACTCCTATGTTATAGCATATTGGTGTGGCTTTTATTTCTCATGTGTTGGGCACTTGTGCTTGTGCCAAAGAGATTTCTTTTATTTTATTTTATTTATATAATTTTATTTAATCTTTGCACGGATGGGTAGGATCCACTGTTAAGATTTTATCTATATTTCGAGGTTGTAAGTCTTGTTGTGTTGTGTTGTGTTGTGTTGTGTAGTCTTCTGTTTGGCATGGCTGGCACTTGTGGTCAGTTCTAGAGTCCTAGACCTCTAGTAGGAAATTTCTTCCAAAATTGTTTACCTCCAAATTTAGTTTTCCAACCCTTCCGGTTTTTTTTTTTTTTTTTTTTTTTGAGTATTAAATTCATAATATTTTGTAACAAATCTTAGACGATAAATTGTTATCAGTTTACCACCGCACACCCTTGGTGCGATGGTCACTCTATAAGTATAAGTGTTTGTGAGGTGTGAGGACTAAGGGCCGGAGTTCAAATCTCTAAGAGGGAGTTTCACACACATATACACTTAGATTAGGTTAAAGTAGAATTTCTATCTCGCATTAAAAAAAAAATTGTTATTGGTTTTTTATTTGAATCCATAATTTAAATTATTTTGTTATCCACTCGTAATAACTAATAACAACCCATCACTTATGATTTATTGTGAAAATATTATAGACATTGAATTTTTTTTCCCTTTCTTTTTTTTTTTTTTTTAAATTTGGAACGTAAAAAATGCTAAGAAAATGTCAACAAGTTACATTACAAGACTCTTATCGTGACAGTTTAATCTTTATACGAGCATCTAGGACTATTTACACATTATCTACTTATCCCAAAAAAAAAAGTAGATAGTGTATAAATAGACCAAATTGGATTAATAATTTAATAATATTATGATTTAGTATTTAAAAATTTAGACTTGCTCAAAAAAAATTTAGACTTAAATGAGAAAATTAGACTTGCTCAAAAATTAGACTTGTAAGTTTCATCATAATTCATTTTAGTTTTCTGAGTTCAAGGTTTATTCAATTAAGACATTTTCAAATTTATTTAATTAATGTCTTTTCATCATCTTTAGTTAAATTTTTTATTAAAAATTTTTGGAAAATATTTTCAATCATTAATTGGATTTTTTTTAATTTGAAGAAAAAAATTAAAAATTTGGACAATTAAGCAACATTAAACAAAATTTGATAGAGAGACCTTAATTGAATCTACTTAAAACTTAGAGCATTAAGATAAACGAAAACAAAATTTGAAATAAATTCTACTTATATTTTAAGTGTGAGTTTTTTATTTTAGCCAAAATTTTAATATACCTGGAATTGGATTTTTTTTTTTAATTTGAAGAAAAAAAAAAGTAAAAGTTTGGACAATTAAGCAATATTGAACAAAATTCAACGGAGAGACCTTAATTAAATCTACTTAAAGGACTAAGGACTGAGACGAATGGAAACAAATTTTGAAATAAATCCTACTTATATTTAAGTGTAAATTTTACATTTTAGCCAAAATTTTAATATAAATGGAATGACTAGATTGGTATGAAATCTTTATTCAGAAACTGCTATTTTGTTTTTTATTGTTTTGAAGCACAGTTACTGCTATTCTGGGGGATTTGTTGTAGCGTATGGAGTAAGACAATTGAATCGAGCAAATATTGTAGAGAGAATAACCGTTAGATCTTTTTGATTTTGTTTGGGTTTTTTTGTCGGTTTTATTATAGTAATAGTAACAGTGATACTATTTTGAGCATTGGAAAAGTGACTGGTTGTCAACTTTTTTTCAGCCCTCAAGAGTCAGTCTCTGGGTTTGTCCACTCAGTCACTCAACAATCCATGATTGGTTTGTGATTGATGCACTTCTGTTACTACGCCATGAAGTAATTAACTTCTTTAATCTTTATTCAACAAACTAAACTGCGTCTTACTTAATCAAGTAATATTCTTTTTCTTTTTTCTTTTTTTACTTATTTTTAGTCATCATATTGAATGATGATAATTTACCCAACCTTCTTGAGTTGAGCCTGAAATGATTCTCCTATAATCCATTTATGTAAATGTCTAAGTTCCCCATGGAAGAAAATCTCATTATTTTAGTAGGGATTTACTAACGTGTGCTCTTAGAGCACACATTAATAAACCATTTTATAAATTTTTTTATTGAAAAAAGAAAAAATAATTAACTTTTTTGATAACTTTTTTAATTTTTCATAAAAAATTTCTTAAAATAGATAGTTAATATATGTATACATTAACTGGACTCATTTTGGTATTACAGTGTAATTTACATTTATATAATAGAATAAAATAAAAGTTAAATTATATATATAAAAGTTTTACATTACCATAAAACCACTCATACATATACTTCCTCTTTCATCATTGTTTTCACTCTTACTTATAAAATCATTTGCATCAATCACATTTAAAATAAATAAGTTTATTTCATTTTTTTAATATATGTTATGCTTTATATACAATTTATGTGAACAATTCTAGTAAATGATTCTAAGTGAATATGTCTTTAATCATAAAAAAATAAGAGCATTGAGTCATTTTATTGTTAAACTTTTTACTAATAATAAAAAATTAAAATCTCACAAATAAACATAAAATATCTCGCTTTCACCTTTAGACCTGAGATTATATCAAAACAACCCTAACTTCTCAATTCATGGACAAAATCCAACTCACTTCCCTAAAAAAAAAATCCAACAATTAACTCTTGAGCTATTTAAGTTAGGTTCTCATTAATATTGACCCACCTTATTCAGGAAAGAGTTAAAATTATTGTTTTATATATGTTAATCTAATATTTCTTTTGAGATAAGCAGAATTATAAAACTTCTATCCACTTTTCTTCTTCCTTTTCAAATTAATTCACAAATAAAAAATCGCTTGAGCTATAACTTGACTAAATAAGTAAATAGTTTGGCAATTTCCTCAACAAAAAAAAAAAAATGTTAATAGTTTGGCAAGTTCAATATGCAGAATTTATTACTTGCTTGGATAATTTTATTTGCTACCTAATTTTATTTATCAGTTTATACTTCAGAGCTTTAAGTGAAGGCATTAAAATCAACAGTTAAGACTCTTACCTTCTACTCAAAAACAGCAGTTGCTAAACCTACAAGGTAAAAGCAGTGGTTAAGTCTCATAATGGTTTGATCGGTGCCCAACAAGCTAATTCATTTTTGCTTAAGATGTGGGTCTTGCCAGGAGGTCATGCTGGGGTCTTTCATTCATCAATGATCATAGGTTGAAGGGTACTAGACTACTAGGGTAGAACCTAATTGGTTAAAAACCTTTGTGTATGTTTAGTAAAGCCTAATTTGATGAGAGTTTTAAACAAATTAATTAATTGATTTGATATCTCAATTAAATTGCAACAAACGGCACCTTACCACCACTCATTTGTAAATTTTTTACTTTTTTTTTTTTTTTGGTAGGTTTAACTTTGAAGTATTGATTGGATTAATTGACTATAAATCAATCAAATATTAAAAGTTCAAGTTCATTCATTTAGTTTTATTTCAAACGCTAGCCGAACTTGAGCTTCTAAGCATCAGTATACTATCCGGTATTCTAAGGGCCTGTTTGGTAGAGAAGTTTGAGTAATATTGTTTGTAATTTTTTGAAATACATGTGGGTGAAAAAATGTGTGAAAATGTGTGTAATATTGTTTAAAAACTGAAAACAGTAGTTTAAACTTGTTTCCTAAACAGGCCCTAAAACTCCAAATATGCTAAAATTTAGCATCAAACCCCATAAATCTTGTTACAGTACCATCCTACTTTTATGATGGTACTGTAACAAGATGGTATTTTTATTAAATAATATTTTTTTGGGTTTTGGGTTTTTATTTGAGTATTGAGTTTTATTATTTTAATGTGGTATATGGTAAAATAAAAGCTGGAATGTTGGGTGTATTGTAAAATGATACAGTATAATAGATAAAGTAGTTTTTTTTTTTTTTTTTTTCCCACAGTGTTTCCTCAAAACTTTCAACTAGAGACTAATCACTATTCACGACAGGTGGGCCTATAGCAGGGTAAATCGTTGGCCCAGGGAGTTTTTTCAAAGTGCTGGTGCCCGGACTTGAACTAGGGAACTCCTAGTCAAACCCAAGACAGTCACTTTGAGACCAAGTGTCCAACCACTTGGCCAACCCCACTGGGTTGATAAAGTAGATTTTGTGATAGTAAAATGTGATATTTTTTAAATACTGAATGCTAATGCTCTTATCAAACAAAATTACATGTCCAAACTTAATTAATTTTCTTGTCAAATAAGCTCGAGCGTATTAACAAGCTACTTATTTAACTTATTCTTTTCCATTATATATTAAAACCATGACTTAAATTTTTACCCTTCATAAATCTATAGATTTTTATTTCTAATGATTGTTTCTATTATCAATAATTACAAATAATAAGTTGATAATATATAGACCTGTAGGGATATTGGGCCCGTGAGCTCACTATCTATGTATACACTGGGCCTGGGGCCCAATCCGAGGACGTAATGTTGCCCGAGGAGAAGTAAACATTGTCAGGGGAGTTCAAGTTAGTAATTGGAGAAGTCAGCTTTAGTCATGGGGTCCGGGAGGATAGGGCGAGGATGAGTACCTCCTCGACTAATCGAAGCCAAAGTCAGAAAAGTCGGCCTGCCATCCAGGGGAGCAATCCAGGAAAGATCTATTGATACGGATATACATTACAGGAACGCAGGATAGGGGGGAGTCCTAAAATATCTAAAGAGAAGGCTGCTACAACCACATTAAATGCTCTACACCTAACTCCCTGGCCGCATTAATGTGGAGAAGACCCCTGAACAGTGCTGCATTGGCTACCCCAACGCACAGAGGGCCTGAGAGGGTGTCCGATGGGACAAGCACTCAAATATTGGCTTGGATGATTAACACGTGCAGGGCCAAAACCGTCTAAAGAGAACTATATAATGGAAAGGACTCTCCATGAAGAAGGGGATCGAGAAATCTAGAGAGAAACACTGTAGCAATCAGAAAACTTGTAATCAAATTTAAGAGAAATACACAAGAACTGATCTCCTCGAACCGTGCTGAGGACAATTTTTTTTAGTTGAAATCAATCTATCTTTCTGTTTTTGTCATTGGAACCTACCTTATTTGTCATCCAACTCATTTTAGCTCAGTTTTCCAACCCACTCTCTATAAACCTATTTACAAATTTACACAATCCAATTTCAAATGTATATAAGTATATTAAGTCTTATGTTCACAAGCTTGTTCAAGAACACATTATTATATTTGACATTGACTTGTTTAATAGTCAAATCTAATCTTGAACTTGAGCTTGACTTATTTGTTAAACAAAAAAAAATAAACAAGTTTTATCTTGAGTCAAGCTTAAGCGGTTTATAAACAGCTTAGTTCATTTATAGCGCTAAATTTGATTCCACACTAATTTTTTATTTTTTATTTAAGTAGATAGTGAAATTATATAAAGAGGATTAGAACCACAAACATTAGACGTCATAAAGAAAGTCATTAGTCTTTATATTAGCTTGTGTAAAATTTATTTTCTATTTTAAAATAAAACCTTTTTCTTTACTCAAAAAAAGAAAAAAAGAATCCACTTCTTTTTTATTTTAGCTAACCATTTTCCCAAACATCCACATATTATTCTTTATTCTAAACACTATTTTATTTAAATATTATTTTTTTCCTTTACTTTCCAAAACACCAACTTTCCACCAATTTTCATTAAAAAAAAAAATTTAAAAAGAGTAAAATACATGTTTGGGAAGCCAGTGTACTATTGTACTATCACTGATTAGACAATAATCTTGCAAAAACAGTCGGAGCAACTAAAAATCTGTTCCACCTATAGTTGGCGAAATGCGAAGCAAGTGTAATTGTTGTGGCCTAATTATCAGATCAAGACACTTGTAAGCTAAGATTTAAGTCCTGCAAATACTAATCATACCTTTTAAGATCATGTGTAATATCAGTTCTTTATTAAAAATAAAAAATTACCAACTAATCAGCTGGTCTTTCATAACATATTCGTCCGTGTCATTTTTTTTTTATTTGTTGGTATCAAAACCTTGGGATTGTTAGCTTATTATGATACCTTCAAGCTCTTTTACGTTTTCCTTTGATACAAGTATAACTTAAATTCATTAATCTCAGCAAAAAAATAAAAAAATAAAACATAAATTCATTAACTTATTTAACTTAAAAAATATGAAATTTTTTAACTATATCTTGTAACTCAACTAATTAACACTTTCTAATTTGAACATATTTTTCAAATGAAAAATCCAGAAATTTGTAACTACCAAAAAAATCTAATAGACAAACGAGAATTTAAAAATTTATACATAAAGTAATTTAAAAAATACACCAGCTTATATAAACTTCAAAATAACGGACACCAACATCAATAACTGACCATGGCTCCTTTAATCATAAACAATAAAATGTTTATACTTTTAAAATATCAATCAAAGATTAATTAACAAATACTTTTAGAATATTTGTTAATAAATTATTTTAAAAAAAAATTTGATATCATTTCGCCGATAGCCGTTAACTTTCCCATATCAGTACCCACCAGAAAAACAAACAAGAAAAAAAATCTAGGTGTAATTATTTATTGAAAAAAATAATAATAATAATAACGAGGAAACCTTCATTTTCATAGGATGGGAATCTTCACAGAATGGGAAACAGCAATTCTCCCAAGTCCCAACCCCACAATGGCTGCAACTTTCTTCATGTGTGTCTCCCTGACTGAACAACTTCATAGCACTAGTTACTGCTACTTTCCACTACTACCCCAAGTGAATTCACACCACCTAATGATAGGTCAGTGCATTTTAGGAAAATATCAGTGATGTGAATGGAGTGCCTACATATTCTATCCAAACCAACCACAAAACAAAAAAAGTCAACTAGGCTATCAGGTTTCCTTGCTGGCACTCAAAAAAGAGCTTGACTAAGAGCAAGAGGACCAGAGAAGTCAATAGGGAATCACATAGTGAAGAGAGTATAGCGCTAGATACTAGACTTAAAAATTAAGATCATAATATAAAATTAATAAATTACATGTGCAGATTGAAAGACAAGCAAACTACTATAAGTTTTTTAATACTATACTATTTTTTGGGAGGGGTGGGGGGTCAAGCTGTCTTTTTTGTTTTTTTATTTTGGCCCAAAGAAAGGAACAAGCTGATGATGTTTGGTAAATAGGATTGTGCAAATAAAGGAGGTGCTAACATTACTTTCTTACCTATATATAATACATTAATCATCTTACATAATGACCACACAATGCTGAGTCCATAGGTCTTTTCATTCCAACCATTGATTTATTTGATTCAGATTCAGTCTGGTTCTTGTAATCCCATTCACTGGTATGCTTTTGTTCCTCATGTGCCTCAGTTTCATCATCTAGGAAACAATGCCACCAAGTTCAGTCATTTGAGTTAGTGAGTTACTACAATAGTTGCAGCTATTAAAAACCAAAAGCTTCTTTTCACAATTAGGTTAAATGAACTGAGCTAAGTCCTACCAGAAATATTTGACAGAGAGAAATCAGTTAGGCGTCTAACGCAGTCCTTCAATGCTTGGAGTTCAGCTTCCTTCGAATTAAGTTTGGATTGGGCTGAATGCAATTCAGATTCCAGCTCTACAATTTGGTTTTCCTGCTGTTCAATGAGCAAATGGCAAAGTTTCTGATCGAGTTCAGCTGGCACCACTCCATCAAACTGATTAGAATGCAAATTCTGGCCCTCCACTTCATGTAACTCCATATCTGAAACTTCAGTCTGTGAAACATTTTCAAAATCATTCTGATAGAATTATCTAATTTAAAAAGATGAATGGTTTAGCATAAAGGAGCAAAAATTGACTCATTTCATGAATTACCATGCCCACAGGCATATGGCATTCATCTTCTGCCAAGTCCTGTATGGAAGTATTCTAACATGCATAAAGATAGAACAATCCTATGTATCGTTTCCTGCTCCATGTACTAAAACTCTATTTTCTTTTGGATTTTTGCCAAGTGAAAGTTGAGAGGGATGAATAACTAAACTTGATATTAGGAGTGGAATGCATATTAGTTTTGGTGCACCATAATTGATAGCAATTGTCATAATACTTGACATTATTAATTTTTTAGTCCGGCACTCTTACATATGTACATTTAAGCATAAGTGCATCACAGACACAAAAATTCTGTATCTGGAACTGACACAGAACTCTATTTAATAGAATCAGCATGAAACTCTACGTAAATGTAAATGGGGAGATGAACGTAAAGTATGAATGACACATCTTTATATGTTAAATAAATCTAATAGAAGGGCATAAAATTAAAAATACTTTTAAAAAATTCTCACCTCACGGTCCTCACCCAAAATTGGTCTCATTTCTTCTTGTTGAGAAGCTTCCATGATGCACCAAGGAAGTTTTTGCAGTTCAGACTCAAACTCAGCTTCCAGTTCATCCATTTCAAGTAGCCTTGGTTCTGGCTCTTCAGTAAGAACGCTACTTGCATATTCACCATCATCAATAACAGGGACACCAGAAATTTTGAAATCATTAGGGTCTACATTCTGTGTGTTATACTTATTTAACGCAAGTTGAGTATGCTTGCTATTATTTTTCCTTGACTTTGCATCAGCATTTCTAGCAGGACCTGAAATGTGCAGATGATGAGATGATTTTCTTTTGTAAAGCTCAGTTTTTAATTCCTGAACAACTTTTGCAGTCTCATCCACGGCCATATTCAGCTTACTGATCTCAGTTTTCCCTGCTGACATCATGTACATGATCCCAACACCAAGTCCCCAGCCAAATAAAGAGCTTTCTGTAAAGTAGAGCATTAGGTGAATTTCAAAGTTAATATTAAGCAAAAGAAAGCACAAATTTAAAAACAAAAAACAAATACTGCAATTAAACAATAGACTTAACAATATGAACACAGGTGCATGTCCAGTTGTCCACTAAAAAGCATGGATAAGGATTTGTCTACAAAACAAACAAAAATGTTAATAACAATTGATTTTCTATTCTTCTTCTTTTTTTGTGGGGGACCCATTTTTTGTCTAGTTATCACTTTGGAGTTGGACCCCTAGAGCTTCATTACAGGACCATAAACAAAGTTGATGGACAATTAGTACAAATCTCTTTTGAAGCAATCAATCGTATGAAAGATTCTTCATGCAAAGATGAGGGTAATAATATACATGGTTTAAATTTATGGCACAAATGATTAGACATCTAGTTCACTTGAATTCTCTAGAAATCACAGAGGATGTGGATTTGAAGACTAAACATAAAATCATGGAGACAGCCTCTTTAGTAAAATGTCTTTACAGAGACACATTTTTTCTTTTATAAGTAAATAAAGACTTTATTGAAGTCTTTACAAAGACACATGACCCTACATATAATCACCCTGCAATTTTTAATATTGAGCAATCATTTTTTACGTTTGTGTTATAGGAAGTACGGAACTTCTTTAACTCAAGGCATCATTTTTTCTTTTATATAAAGTATAACAAGACTGCTTCCAAATCCCATGCCCCATTTCTAAGTAAATGATTGCTTTTGGATAATTTCTTTGCACGTAACCTTATCTATGCGTCCTTAGTATCAAACACTACACCCAGATCACGGGAAAAGGAAGCTTCAAAGAGGAGGTATTTGATAGAGGAGTTTGAATAATGTTGTTTGGATATTTTTAATATACATGTAGGTGAAAAAGTGTGTGGAAATGTGTGTAATATTGTTTAAAATGCTCAAAAGTGTGTTTGAACTTACCTACCAAACACCCCTCAGTTTCTATATGTTAGAGATATATTAGCCTAATAACATGGGCTCAAACTCAATCCTACCTTGCATGCAAACCAAGTCTTCTACTTGTCTTACAAACTTATTAAACATAGTTACTTAGTGTATGGTTAGTCTAAGATTTAGTCTACTATATATATACCCATTTTGGGTTTATTATAACACAGAATTTGTACTTCACTCTTATCCGTGGACGTAAGCCGTCAAGCTGAACCACATAACGCTCGTGTTGCTCTCTAGTTTCTACTTCCACTTCCACATCTATTTTAGCATATTTAACACTATAGAGCTCTATGTTGCTATAGGGAAACTCCTATTTCGATTCTACACATGGAATTCAGTTTTCTATGGATTGAATTGTAATTTTCTATTTTGATTTTATTTTGATTTTTATTATTTTGGTAGTCTGCTGGTTCAGTGTACTTTGTTCAGCTTAATAAAATTCCTTACTGGCTTTTTTTTTTTTTCTTTTTTTTTAAATGCTCAAATTCCAATTTGGGGAAAAGAATGTCACAAACAGTGAGCCCAATTACAATTTACAAGCAACAATGATACTAAACTAAAGAAACAGTAAAAAGTGAACCTTAATTGAAGAAAACAACAATTTAGTGACTAACCTTTAGAATTAGAAGAAGACGATCCAGACTTGTTAGCGACATTCTTGTTAGTCTTCCTTCTCTTTAAGGAAACAGCGAATTTCCTAGCAGAGCTCTTCCTCTGAATCTCCTTCACTGCCTCTCCTTTCTCTTTCCCCACACGGCCAGATCTGTCTCCAACCTTCTTAGCAGCCCCAACCAGTTTACGAGAACCGGGTTTCTTGCGCGAGTTGCTCGATCTAGATCGAGACCCCGAACTCGAAAACCTAAAGATACCATCCCGTTCTTGTTCCTCGAAATTACAATCAATCGGAGTCGGCGGAGGCGGAGAGTCCAATTTGGAAGATTGAGGGTTGAGGCTGTGGGGTTGTTCGGTGGGATCGGAATTGGCATTGGGGTTAAAGAGGTGTTTGGCGACGAGGCTTGTGGATCCAGCTACTGCTGCAGCTAAGAGAACCTGCCACATCCGGTGAGAGAAAAAAAGAGAGAGAGAGATATCAAACGAAGTTTCTGTTTTTGTTTTTTGTGTTTTTGACAGTGAATTAAGAGAATAGAGAGAGTATTGAATAAGGAGAGAGTGAAGGTTTGGTGGGGGGGGGGGGGAGGGAGTACTGTACTCGTCACGGTGACACCTTTGGGTTTTTTTTGTTTTGTTTTTTCCCGCTTTCACCAATTTTTCCAAATGGGAGAAAATAATAGGATCCGGGATTTTGATTTGATCAGTTTTTTGAATTTTGCTGGGTGTTCACGTGTACGGCGCCCTGCAGGCTGCAGCTTGCAGGAGTTATTTGGTTTGTACATGGGCTAAGCCCAATTATATAAGAGTTGGGTCTACTAGAGAATGGAGCATTGCACTAAGAGCATGTAAGGATTACTCGGGTCTACTACATATTTTTTGTACATAATAAAGGATAGTGCTATATTTATCGAAAGACACAAAAAAAAAGGGGGGGGGGGGGGGCAGGGAGGGGATATTGCATCATGTGAGGCAGCGCAAATCACTGTTTCAAGAAATGGTTTTAACTTATTTTTAGTCTAAAATAAATGTAAGTTAGGAAAGACTTTCAGTTTAATGCTCCTACTAAAATGCATAATGACTAGCTCTTCCAGTTTACATCTTCTAGTTAAACTTTCAGGAATTATGCCTTGCAATTTGTAAAAAACAATATCCAGAGGTCATCTTTACAAATATTACTAACAATTCCCTAAACCATAGGAAATCCATAAATTGTTATTCAGAAAAATTTGAAAAAGAAAAAGTCCCTTGTAAACCATACACATCTGTTTCAACACTGGTTCTGATCTCATTGGATAATTTGGTTGCTTGGTTTTCAAGAATTATTTAGAACTTAGACGGCATATATCTGTTCTATGATTTAGACAGTGAAAAATCATTGATCTGGAAGTATAAAAATCTAAAAAATTAATGTATAATGTAATTAGTAATTGTTTGCTGACAGATGTATTTTGCATCCATATGCTTTCAAACTTTCACAGTTTAAGACTTAGAACTCATAGAAAGCAACAAACTCAACAATTTAAACACAAATAGAATAAAATATATTTTTATTCCATTAAATTTTATGGAAAATGATGCTGCAAGATGGAATTAGGCATATTAAAAAAAGGTCCATAGTTTTCTAATACAATAAAAGTAAAAGATATCATTATTGAGAGAAAAAAAGTAAAAGAAGTCATTCTAAAGACACAGAAGTCTATAGATTTAAATAGGCATGCAAGCTAGTAGAGCAAAGAAACTGAGCATGGTTTCTCAAACCTGAGGTAGAGGAAGCACAGACAGTAAATCTACAATGAAATAACGTTGTAGATATCGCTTGGCTATCTGTGTAGGATCTATCACAAGTTCACCTCGTCCAAAAACCCGAGAAGATGGTGCAATATACGCTGTGCGGAACTGAAGAGCCATACGAATAAGATAGAAAGAATCAAGAATTGTCCGCAGAGTAGTTGTTGTGACTGCCAACTTTGTATCCATGCCAAGGCAATTTGATGCATGATTGAAGACAGGAAGATAGAAAAACAATGGATCAATAGAAACTGCAAGAATACAAGATATGACAAAAAGCCTATTCCATAACAAGAGGGATTTATCTTGAGGGTCAAATATTTTTTTCTCAGATACTTTAAGATCTTCTGGGAACACTGCCCGGGTGACGCCAGACCTGAGTGATCGCCCAATTGTCTTTAGTCCATCTGATCCCACTTTCATTCCATACCTAAAGGATTTTGATGAATTTTTCTTTGCACGAACAGTAAGGTTTAGCCCCTCTAAATTAAATATGGCTCGCTTCTTTCCAACAGCACCAGAAGGCATTGACAATGTAGAATCAAGATCATCCAACCTACAGTGCCAACAACCTCAAAATCAATCACTGCTACTGCTTTTGTATATCCATATAGAGAAGAACCACTGATGAAAATCATTGCAAGTAAAATGTAAACTACTCCTATGCCTCCTTTGAACATAATGCTAAAAAAATGTGGTATCTACTATTTTAGAAGCACCTTTTTACTATCTACTGAACTAGTTCATTGTGCAACTTACTATTATTTAAGGTGCTATATACTAAAGATCATTTAAAAACAATTTGTATCAAAAATTGTGATTAACAAATATATCATTGATTGTAAACTATATGTGAGTCATAGACTCATTAGCTTTATCTTTTCTAAATCAAAATGAATATTCGTATTATATATAAAGCAACAGGATAAATAATATCAAAAAAAATGAAAAATTATGTCCATCTCTGATGCAAATTATATACAAAACGCAAAAAGAAGAAGTGAAAACTCTAAAAGTTCATTAAATCATGTCTTGTTATCCACACACTCACCCCATGAGTACCACTACATCCATTGAACACCATTGATCTCATTTCTCTATATTTAACCCCAACAACCCTTCTCCAAAGAGCATTCCATTCGGTTGCATAGCACCACAGCCACTTTCATAATAAATCTTAACTGAAAATACCAAGCTTCTGAATAATTACTCCCCCTAATTTAATAGGGGGACAAACCATGTCCCAACTTACAAAAGGAATTTTCCTCTCTTCCTCTATACCACCCAACGGAAAATCTATTTGAATCTTCTGTAGGAAAGGGTGGCATGAAGTAGGTTGGTAAACTAGAAAGGTAACTTTTACTCAAAGTAACCCTTGCTCATTTCTGAAAGTACAACTTCTTCCAGCCTGCTAACATTATTTCCATCCCTTCCATTGATCAATGAACTAATCAGGGAGGCATTGTGACAAATATACAATACAATATTCAGCATCCAACATCAAGAGAATTTGCATTTCCTAAAGTCAAAAGCAACAAAACCCAGTAGCCTCATTTTACCTAAAATTGAGTTCATTGAACTGAAGTTAATTATTTTTCCTTGCTAATCCAATTAAAAGTATCAAATAAGAACCATATATATATATATATATATCTATATATATATTATCAATCAATAATCTTTAAATTTTATAGAAGAGCAATGGGAATCATTTATAGCAAGGAACAACATATGCAGTGTACATTCTTTACCTTACAAATTTCTCCCTCTGGCCACCAATGTACTGGGACTTGTAACCGCAATCAAACATTTTGTAGAATCATCAATTACATTGACATCATATTGGAGTGTTAGAATTCTATGGTAAGCTTAAGTCAAACCACTAAATGGGATATGGAAACATCAAGTGTGATAAATCAAATTTCCTGTAATGCAAATGAACTAAGGTAAGAGACTGTCAATAAAATGATAGTACATAACAGAAATACTGTGTTCACAAAGTATCATATCTTCTCTGAGTATATATATCTAATAATAAATTTCCAACATGTCAACTAGTCTGAATATCCAAAGAAAAGTAGCAGAATTGCATTGTAGACCATTAAATTTTCTACTATAAGGTTAGCATTTGAACTGAAATGAAGCCCAAAAAAATAAATAATAATAATAATAATAATAATAAATAAACAGTTAAAATTACTGAATTCATTAGTACCACTATTATTGTAGTTTTCCTGTATATAATTATCAAAAGCATTGGCATTTCCGATATTTTAAAATCATGGATCTTAACGACATGTATAGTTTTGTAGTGAAACCTGTCACAGATACCCAAAGTCAAGTATACATGCTAAGAATTTTCTTAATTATGCTAATTCTCAAGGTTCTAAAGAGTTTGTGCAAGAATAGAGCCCCCGGGTCAAAAAATAAAGGTACAAGTAAAAAATAGAAAATACCAAATAACACATCCTTAGAATACAAGATCTTACATTGTTATTGGCCTACATCCATTCTCCATCCAACAAGGTAATTTCATTAATTTTTCCAAAAGTGACAATTGCTTGAACCTTGTCCATCATAATTCTTAACGTAGACTAGATTGTTGTATTTCTTTTATAATAGTTTCTTTAGCCTTCTCCAATCAAGATTCTAAAGCATTATTTCCTATGAGGAGTTCTTATTGGTGTTAAAATATAATAACTTTGATTAGATACCAATTGCCGCAAACATTCCACAAATTAAAATTTATTTATTACCAAATTTACACAAGAGAGAGGTCGAGTTTTGGTGTGATAGCAAATGTCTTCCACCAAAAGTGACAAATCGCGGGTTTGAGTATGGGAATTAGTCTCTCCAATAAATTGAGGGTAAACTTGCCCATTATAACATTTCCTATACTCCACAAAAATGGGAGTTTTGTGCAATAGGTATGACCAATTTTACACGTGGCAAAATAATAGATAAATAAGAGTCATTTATGGCAGCTTAAGCTTCAACAATTAAAGTATCCAACAAAACACCAACAATGACATGCTTAACTAGTCGTGAGCCTTCGTTTTTTTTTTTTTTTCCCCTTCATTTAAAAAATAAATATAAACTAATAAACAGAGGTTTTCTACCTGTTTCTCAAAAAAAAAAAAAAAAAACAAAAACAAAAAAAAAAGAAAACAAAAAGAAAAAGTAAAAACAAACCGCATGAGGAGAAACTGGTTCGAATTCACCCAAACCCATTTGTTGTAAGCAATAAAATAGTGCAAAGTGAACTTTGCCAACGGTTTCAAGTTATATATCTCCTCCATGAATCAGTGAAGGCATCAATTACAAGAGGAAGAATATTAGCATAAGTATTGACAAGGGGATTATTAATATTGTCACAGATGTTCATGTGGCTTTGAATGAGGCACGAATTATTATTATTATTATTATTATTATTTTGGGGTTTTTCTTATGCTTAATCCTTGTAATTGATATAGAAAAAAATTCATTGGTTCTTATATGGTACTTTCTTACTGCTTCAAATGGTTGGCATAATTTATTTATGTTTATACTAACAATTAAACAATACCAAATCCTCAAATAACAATAAGATCATGTATAGCATTGCCTCAAAAGCCATCATAAAAAAGAAAAAGAAAAAAAGAGAGGTACATTCTGAATGAAATAATAAGAAAAACTAAATCAAATAGCTAATTAAAAAACACATTTATAATACAAAAAAAGCGAACAGAGAGAGCGATGAAAGGAAGAACTTACAAAGATAATCGTTAGGGTTTGAAGAGGAGATGGAGAGAGAGATTTGTTTGAGGATATTGAGGAGGGTCAGACTGTTATTACGGTTATGCAAAAGGAAAGTACTATTCGAAAAAGAGTTAATTTTTTGGTCGAAATTTCGCAACTGATTTTGGGGACACGTGTGTCTTTATCTATACTACTATTTAAGGGGCTTCTCCTATTTGAACCGGATTTTTTTGTTCCAAAATACCCCTACACCCCTAGGTTTAAGTAGAGACAAAATTAAAGGATAATCTAGTAAAAATACATGTCTAACTTACACTAAAACATTGCCTACAAAATAGGAACTCTCTTCCACTAACTCACTTCTTCAAAGTAACTATACATTTATTATTATTTTTTAAATAGAAAAATAAGTTAAACAACTCACGTTGTTGCTGTTTTTTTCCTTAAAAAATACACCCCCATGTTCATCCAAAACAAAACTAAATAGCAAAAAAAAAAAAAAAAAAAAAAAAAAAACTAAACTAAATAGATATATACACTTTTTTTTTGGATAAGTAGATACATTTTTAACTCCCACTAAAACGTTGCCTACAAAATAAGACCACTCTCCTGATGATTTTCAAATAGCTCTTCTATTTTTATTTTTATTATTATTTTTTTTTTGTAAAGGTTAATAATTTGCATCCATTATAATTTGAAATTACTACATTTTTTAATTACAAAAATACTTAAGGGTGTGATGAGTGTTCTGCGTTTTGGATGAGGTTCAAATTGCTCTTCTGATATGTGTTTGTAGGTGAAAGCTTACTCATTACCTTAAAAAAATGGAATACTTAATGCTTTTCTTTGATTACAATATTGAAGTACGTAGAACTTTGTTTTAAAAAAAATTATTTGATTACAATATTACAGTACATAAAACTTTGTTTTAAAAAAAAATTCTAATAATAACTGTGCAATAATTCTCTAGGAAGAAATTGAGAGAGGAAGAAAGGTAAAATACTGAACTGAATAAGATTATTATTTTTTTAACTCTTTTTTTATGGGTTATTTTTTTAACTCTTAAATGGTATTAATTTTTTTTTTCATATGGGAAAGACTCGAGATTGTGAAGCTTTTTTTTTTTTTTTTTTTTTAATTTTATAAATTGGCACATTTTTATCGAGATTACTGCCATTTTTTATTTATTTATTAATGGACATCATCACATGCGCTTCGCATGGGATGAGGCTTTTTTTTTTTTTTTTTTAGTGTTCGTAGCAAAAAAAATATTTGTGTTTTTTTATTTTATATATATAATTTTTATTTTGAGAATCTAATTTATAAGTGGACAAAAAAATTTGAAAATTAATAGGAGAGTAACCCTATTTTTTTGGCAATATTTTAGTGGGAGTTAAGGTTGTATTTTTACCAGATTGTCTTTTAGTTTTGTCTTTACTTAAACATAAGGATGTAGGGATACAGAAACCATCATAAAAAATAAAAATAAAAATAAAAAGTAGAAAAAAAAGAGAGGTACATTCTGAATGAAATAATAAGAAAAACAAAATCAAATAACTAATTAAAAAACACATTTATAATACAGAAAAAGCAAACAGAGAGAGCGATGAAAGGAAGAACTTACATAGATAATCGTTAGGGTTTGAAGAGGAGATGGAGAGAGAGATTTGTTCGAGGATATTGAGGAGGGTTAGACCGTTATTACAGTTATGCAAAAGGAAAGTACTATTCAAAAATGAGTTAATCTTTTCGGGGACACCTGTGTCTTTAAAAACCATCATAAAAAAATAAAAAATAAAAAACAAAAACAAAAAGAAAAAAAGAGAGGTACATCCTGGAATGAAATAATAAGAAAAACTAAATCAAATAGCTAATTAAAAAACACATTTACAGTACAGAAAAAGCGAACAGAACGAGCGATGAAAGGAAGAACTTACAGAGATAATCGTTAGGGTTTGAAAAGGAGATGGAGAGAGAGATTTGTTCGAGGAAATTGAGGAGAGTTAGACCGTTATTACGATTATGCAAAAGAAAAGTACTATTCGAAAATAAGTTAATTTTTTTGGCAGAAATTTCACAACTGATTTTGGGGACACGTGTGTCTTTATCAATATTACTATTTAAGGGGCTTACCCTATTTGGATCAGATTTTTTTTTTTTGGTTCCAAAATACCCCTACACCCCTAGATTTAAGTAGAGACAAAATTCAAGGATAATCGAGTAAAAATACATGTCTAACTTGCACTAACAATTAAACAATACCAAATCCTCAAATAACAATAAGATCATGTATAGCATTGCCTCAAAAACCATCATAAAAAAGAAAAAGAAAAAAAGAGAGGTGCATTCTGAATGAAATAATAAGAAAAACTAAATCAAATAGCTAATTAAAAAACACATTAATAATACAAAAAAAGCTAACAGAGAGAGAGATGAAAGGAAGAACTTACAGAGATAATTGTTAGGGTTTGAAGAGGAGATGGAGAGAGAGATTTGTTCGAGCATATTTAGGAGGGTCAAACTGTTACTATGGATATGCAAAAGAAAAGTACTATTCAAAAATGAGTTAATTGTTTCGGTCGAAATTTCACAACTGATTTTGGGGACACGTGTGTCTTTATCTATACTACTATTTAAGGGGCTTTCCCTGTTTGGATTGGATTTTTTTTTTTTTTTTGTTCCAAATTACCCCTACACCCCTAGGTTTAAATAGAGAAAAAATTAAAGGATAATTTGGTAAAAATACATGTCCAACTTACACTAGCAATTAAACAATACCAAATCCTAAAATAACAATAAGATCATGTATAGCATTGCCTCAAAAACCATCATTAAAAAAAAAGAAAAGAAAAAAAATAAAGAAACAATAGAGAGGTATGTTGTGAATGAAATAATAAGAAAAACTAAAACTAATAGCTAATTAAAAAACACATTTATAGTACCAAAAAAAAAAAAAAAAGCGAACAGAGAGAGCGATGAAAGGAAGAACTTACGAAGATAATCGTTAGGGTTTGAAGATGAGATGGAGAGAGAGATTTTTTCGAGGAAATTGAGGAGGGTTAGACCGTTATTATAGTTATGCAAATGAAAAGTACAATTCGAAAATATGTTAATTTTTTTGGTAAAAATTTCACAACTGATTTTGGGGACACGTGTGTCTTTATCTATACTACTGTTTAAGGGGTTCCCCTATTTGGACTGGATTTTTTTTTTGTTCCAAAATACCCCTACACCCTTAGGTTTAAGTAGAGACAAAATTCAAGGATAATCTGGTAAAAATACATGTCTAACTTGCACTAACAATAAAAAATTACCAAATCCTCAAATAACATTAAGATCATGTATAGCATTGCCTCAAAAACCATCATAAAAAGAAAAAAAGAAAAAAAGAAAAAAAAAACAAAACAAAACAAAGGGAGGTACATTCTGAATTAAATAATAAGAAAAACTAAATCAAATAGTTAATCAAAAAACACATTAATAATACAAAAAAAGCTAACAGAGAGAGCGATGTAAGGAAGAACTTACAAAGATAATCGTTAGGGTTTGATGAGGAGATGGAGAGAGAGATTTGTTTGAGCATATTGAGGAGGGTCAAACTGTTATTATGGATATGGAAAAGAAAAGTACTATTCGAAAATGAGTTAATTTTTTGGGTCAAAATTTCACAACTGATTCTGGGGACACGTGTGTCTTTATCTATACTACTATTGAAGGGGCTTTCTCCTGTTTAGACCGGCTTTTTTTTTTTTTTTTTTTTGGTTTCAATTTGCCCCTACACCCTTTGGTTTAAGTAGAGACAAAATTAAAGGATAATCTGGCAAAAATACATGTCAAACTTGCACTAACAATTAACAATACCAAATCCTCAAATAACAATAAGATCATGTAAAGCATTGCCTCAAAAACCACCATAAAAAAAAATAAATAAAAAAAGAGAGAAAAAAAAAAAAAAAGAAACAAAAGAAAGGTACATTCAGAATGAAATAAAAAGAAAACTAACAAAGATAATCATTAGGGTTTAAAGAGGAGATGGAGAGAGAGATTTGTTCGAGGATATTGAGGAGGGTCAGACTGTTATTATGGTTAAGCAAAAGAAAAGTACTATTAAAAAATGAGTTAATTTTTTTAGTCGAAATTTCACAACTAATTTTGGGGACACGTGTGTCATTATCTATACTACTATTTAAGGGGCTTCCACTGTTTGGACCTAATTCTTTTATCCAAAATACCCCTACGCCCCTAGGTTTAAGTAGAGACAAAATTAAAGGATAATGTGGTAAAAATACATGTCTAACTTACACTAACAATTAAAAAAAATACCAAATCCTTAAATAACAATAAGATCATGTATAGCATTGCCTCAAAAACCATAATAAAAGAAAAAGAAAAAAAGAAAGGTACATTCTGAATGAAATAATAAGAAAAAATAAATCAAATAGAAATAAATAAATAAAATAAACAAATAATAATATAATAATAAATAAAATTGCAGGAAAAGGAAATTTCGTAAAACAAAAATTGCAGTCCTTTTTATTAAATAAAGGAAAAGTACATCATATACTGAACAATTTAGGCAGGCTTGTTTCAAAGCTAACTATAGAAAGAAAGGCAGAGGCAGGCTTGTTTTAAAGCTAGCTATAAAAAAAAATAAAAGGGGAGAAAGTCCATCGGAATGGCAGATTCACAGTTTTGTTCCAGTAGCAATCGAGCCAGTATGGACGGTACCAGCGATGAGAAAGAGGAAGAGGCGGAAGTGCCTGAATTGGTTCCCATCTGCTAAGGCTACTCTGAAGTGTACTCTTATCCAGAAGTTAATATCTGTACTCTTAAAAAATCGTCCTCCAGAAGTCTCGTCAGCTGCTTGTAATGGCGAAGATGGCCGCCTTTTTCTCCTAACTGCAAAATGTCCCACCATCAGGGCGAGATCCAAACCTTGCCGCACCGAAAGTCTGATGCAATCTACGCCTGCAACGGCTCCTGGCTGAAGGGGGAGGGTTTTCTTTCTTGCCCGGTTGAAAGGTAGGAAAATCTTTGGCCTCTGCTTCCTTCGCCTCAGCTGCGGCAGCCAGGATCTAGGCGGCATTCCTAGTTCTAGAAGGGTTGAGAACTTAGAGTTCCTGCAAAACTCAGGAGTTCGAAGACATGAAAGAACGATTCTCCCAAGATTCCTTATATATAGCAGGCGAAATTTAGGGGAACTTAATTCGCACGAAATTCAAAAGAAGAATTACAAGCGAAATAAGTTCTGCCCAATTTCCAAGGAAATCCTCAACCGTTAGATCCGCGTCGCTTCATAAAGGCATTAATGACGACGTGCCTCATATACTGAAATGCCAGGGGCATGCCTTGGGCAGGTGAAGAGGCTCTGGCACTCACAGAGGACAAGACTCGACCAGCCGTGACATAGGCCCAAGGACATCAAAACTCTCCTCTCCGTCCGAGGAGCTGGACAGCAGGATTTTGAAGGGCTATTGTGGGGTCAATGAATCTGGCTACCCCGGCCCAACTTTATACTAGGCCCACGCCGAGGAAGAAGAAATGTCCGAGGACGAACGAAGAAAGTCCTAACTACCAAGGAGCATCACCGAAGACAATCATGTCCTCGGCGAACCGAGATCATAGAAGGGAAGGGCAGCGCGCCATCAAGGGCGGTTTCGTAGAGCGTCCCAAGAAAAAGGACAAGTACTGTGGGTCAGCCATGGGAGCCTGAGAGAGCAATTCAGGGAGAAACTGTCACCTCCACAATAAATGCCTACAACTAACATCCTGGCCACATTAATGAGGAAATGACCCCTGAACAGTGCCGCTTTAGTTGCTGCAACTCACAGAAGGTTTGAGACAGCGGCTGATGGGATAAGCACTCAAGTAGTGACCTGCACGATCAACAAATGGAGGGCCAAGATTAACCTAAAGAGGGTATAATATGTAAAGAGGTCATCCAGAGAAAGGATCGGAGATTGGAAGTAGAAAACACTGTAGCCACCTGTATCATCTTTGTAACATTTGTATTCAAGCACTGAGGAAATAATAAGAACAAGAAAGCTCATCGAACCAACGTCCAGGACAGATTCTAACACTTAAGGCCCGTTTTCCTGCTATTCAGTTTACCCATAACCATGTTTATTCGTTGTTATCCTCACTAAGGCCTAGCTCTTAAACCCATCCTCTACAAATTTATTGTTTAGGGCTAGTTGGGCCTGAATCCACTTTTCCAACAGTAGAAGTGCTCAGACTCAGTCCCTACAATTTACTATATGATCTATAAGCTTATATTTTATGTATAATTTTAAACTACAAAATTTTGTAATTTAAACAATTTATTGATGACATAGCTATTGATCTTTAATTTTTTAGAAATTTTGCTAGTATGGAAAATATAAAAAGAAGATGTAATCCAATGGTGAATTTGTCAAAATTCACCTCCCAAAAAAAAAAAATATTGAATAAAGTTGTAAACTAAGGCTACAACCAATATCCCTCTAAAAAAAAAAGGCTACAACCAATATTATAGCTAAATTTTGTCCTTATACAAAAAGGTGTGTAAAAATTTTTAAAATTAAAATGTGAGATTTCAGATTAAATTACACACAAATTTGTGTGCACCAATCATTTTTCCATTAAAAAGAAAATAGTCAAATTAGTTAATAATTGCGAAAATTTTGAATAAAATACAATTTTTCTTTCTTTAATCTATTGTTTAAATACAAAATTTGATAATTATGGTAGTTAGTACTTAGTAGACATTTATTATGTTTCTCAAAAAAAAAAAAAAGGTAGACATTTATTATGATTTTGTTTGAGTATGGAGCTTTTTTTTTATTGGAGAATATAATTATGGAGCTATCTAAAGAGAATATGATGTGGCATGATTTATGGCAAGCTTAATGGAAAATTTTTGGCCCAAACATGTTTGGAGCCTTAGGTTTCAACTCCCAATAGGAATATGACATATGTTCATGTTATGTGCAATGCACATAATTCACTTGATTGGTTTAAGTGTGGTTAAGTGAGTCAAGTGCCAATCTAACACTAGCTATTGCTAATACAATTAGTTAACTCACTAACAAGATCATCCCTAGTATGGTAAATAAGAGTGGCTGCCCAACTAATTAACAGCTTCTAATAGATGGATTACTGTAACTAATTGTTCTTAAGATATAAGGTTGTCAACTTGTTGAAGTTGCTCTTATGTGATCCAAATGACTCGGCACCATCTTAGACTCTTGGGCCACCCTCTAGAGCCCTTAAATGAAGTCTCCAGGAAAATCTGACTCGAACCGATTCGGTTTTGATTTCCTTTGTCACAAACTTATTGGTATCGAGCTCCTATATTTTCAAGGTGGGGTCGGTTTTCTCTCCTAGATTTGACTTTTCCTTAGAGAGTATAGGAATTGTTTCAGTGGATTTTCTCTGAAAGTCTGGTCTCTCCCAACATACTGTTATATTTTTCTTGTAAGTTTTTTGTTTTTTGCAATAGAATTCTACCACTTTATCTAAAGAGGAAAGACACCCTATTATTTCAAATTATAAGAAAAGTTGATTTTGACCCAAAGTTCAAGGGTCTTTTTGAATTTTTCTATTAATTTAAAGAGGAAAAAAACAAAGAAGAGCGTATCATAAAGGGGGAAAAAAAGGTAAAGGGAATGAATAGAGGCATATACTAGAATGAAAATGTAATACTAATCAACAAGGTTTAATATCTCAGATTTTAGTCTTTATCTTATATTTGAAACATGTTTTATTTTGGAGGGGAGGGGGGTGTTTCTGCTTTATGCGTGTGTTTGTTTCTAGAATAAAATGTTAACCGTCTCACATTGCTTAAGAGAGTGTATTATATATAGTATAACTTGCCTCACTCTCCCTTAAAAATTATTATGATTTTTGAGCGTGTATTGTTGTGCATATTAACATGTAGCATCTAATAAACTTTACCTAAGTGTTACCCACAATATCATAGAGTTTTCGACAAATTTTAATTTAATTTAAAGTTCTTTGACTGAATCACCCCGAAAAAAAGAAAAGAAAAAAAAAAACGTCAACTCAAATTCATCAGTGAACAAGCTCGTATCTTTGTTATTATTCCACCTCCCTCCCGAATGCATAGCTCTAGTTTACATGAGAGTGAATTACATGTATAGCTAGAATTACTTAATTTTCTATATACTTAAACTGTGATAGTCCAACTAGGCTTGCAAGAAATCTCGACACAAAATGAGTTTCACTGAGATGCAATACCAACCTACCTCATTTTGCTGCTGTAGCTAGTTACTGGATGCAGTTAAATTGATGACAAGAAATACATGCAACTGTTATCAATGACCAGGTTTATATAACTCAGTAAGGATGCAAGTTGAAGCCAAAGTGTTATGAAAAAGATAATACCCAAGCAAATACTTCCCTTCAATGAGTTGAAACAATTTTTGAACGATCCAAGTGATTGCTAAACATGGTAAATGTTGAAGTTTCTACATGTCTCCAAAAATATATATTTCTACAATACTTCTTCAGCATGGTAGAATTTATGCAAGTATTAGAATATGTGGTCTTTACAAACATAAAACAATCTAGACTCCAGTATTGATCCCTCAAACAGCTGCCTTTCCTCGCCCCCGAATGAAGTGATCAAACCAAAAGTAACATTTATTGAATCATGTCATTCAATTTACCTGACAAAAGAAACAAAGAACAGTGATTTCAATGATAAACATATATCAAGATCCAAAGAATTCTTTATCCTCAAATATAATTTTTTATTTACAATATAGACACATGGTACAACGGAAATTCATGAAATAGGAAAGACTTTTTCTTGAGAGCTTCAGAATAACAGGATCAATTTAACTTGTTACCCCTGCCATATATTAAAGGAACAAAAAATAGTCAGATATTCTCCAAGCTTTCCATTGTTAGTTCTAGCTAAGTTGGGTTGTAATCAAGAAGAGGCTCTTGTATCTTATTCTAATCCTCCTTCAGTAATTCAACCTATTTGGATTTTGAAACGTCGGATGTAATAACTTCCCAAGTTATTCGGGGTTCTCTGTTTAGTCTCTACCTTTTCTACCAAAAAATGGGGGACATAATATTGCCCAACCACAAAGTCAGTTAAAATAAATAAATTTTCACTTCGTTCTCATCTTGGATCTTATGTTTAGTTTAAAGCATTATTTATATCCTTAATCTAGTATAGTACCTTTAACTCAAAAAAAAAAAAATTATATATATATATATATATGTGTGTGTGTGTGAAAATACTACTAATCTATATATGAAATAGGAGTATGATTTTTGAAAATACTACTAATCTATCCTCAATCAGCATTATCTGTAACTAGTTAGAGGCACATGCTCTATTTATACTCATCTTGTTTCCCACATCCACTTCAGCATCTGTCATCAAACTATGCTCTTTACATAGATATGTTATTTCTTAACCGTCCGACACAGAGCATCAACCCAAAACTCTACTCATGCTTCTTCACCACATTTACCCTACTGTTCACTCCATGAAAACGTCCTTCAAATGCTCTTGATAACACCCCCTCCTCCCCCCCAAAAGAAAAAGAAAAAAAAAAAAAAAAGTCCTTTCTTGTAGGATGGAAATGTTGCTTATTATCACCTTACTTTTTGGTATGGCATGAACTTGTAAGAGGACAGAACACCCATTTTAATGCTTTGTACTGCAGTAGGCTTATTTCAATGATGCCATCAAACATTGAAAAGACCATATCTAGTAATACCATTTTTTAAGAGTAAGTTACACATGCACTAAGTGGTCTTGAGCGTTTACCTCATCCCCTTCCCCTACCCTGTTTTGGTATGTGAGGAGGAATTATTATTTGAACTACGACACGTTTACAATATCCAAAAGCACCAATTGAGCATAAAATCATATTTTTAATATATATATATATATATATTAAATGAACATTAATATTTGAGCCTTTCCATTTTAGCTACGACATAAATGGAAAAGGATCACCTAGAAGCAGTAGAAAAATTGAGGTGAGTTCAAGTTACACCATGAGTAACTTCACAAGAGTCACACATTTTCTAAACCGTGGATTTCTATTAGAACTAATGGTTAGAAAAACACTGCTACCTATAAATATTTATTGTTTGCCACCTCAGCTAACATATTTAATTTTACAGAGAGAAAGTGATACCTTGCATTAGTTTTTTTGTTTTTTCTTTCTACTGTTTCTCTCTCCTTATTTATTTAGGGCTCATTAAATGTTCAAAGAGAAAAGGAGACCAGGGGAATGGATTTAACCCTGTCAAAAAAGGCAAGGATGAACGTCATGACCTGGAAGAGTGAAGACAATCCTGGTGAGCCAACGGGCATTGTGTTGAGCATTGCCTAGTCGGTTTGGCTGCCGATCTCTCTACAGAGACTCTGATTTTTTATGTGATGAGTGGCTCAAGAATGAGTGGGACATATTAGCCAACGACATTCCCACGTAGGAGATGACCCATATTACCAAGGGCCAATATCACTGTTGAAATTAAAAGTCAATTGCTCCCTTCTATGTGCTAGTGTAATTATCTCTTTCACTTGCCTCTTTAAAATTATTATTTTGAAATTATAAGTAATTTATGATTTCACTTATCAAAAAAAATATTAATTTGAAATTATCCTTTCAAAAGCAAGGATTGCAATGTCAAAAAAGAGAGGAATGGATTCAGCAATGTCTTATACAGCTACGTTGTCAAAGCTTGAAATGTGACTTAACAAAGATTGGTTTTGCAATATGAGAAGCCAGATATACAAGGAAAATTCTTCAAATCAAAGAAGCTGTTTATGAAAGAGGATGACAAGGAAGGTTGACATTATTAAAAGCACACTCTTAGGTTTATCAACATATTATCTCTCCTTATTCATTATTCCCATTTTTGAGGTAAGTAAGTTCGAGAGATTACAGAGAAATTTCTTGTGAGGTGTACCTCAGAAGAGGAGTTCAAGTCCTCTTTGGTGGCATGGGATGTTGCTGTTCACCCAATGCTGCAGGTGTTGGGGGTTACAAAGATAGGGAGCTTTAATTAAGCCTTATTAGGGAAATAGTTATGGCGCTTTGGCCCTTTGGGAGTGAAGAACACTTATGGCAAAGAGTGATGACTACGAAGTATGGGGTGGAAGGGGTGGCTGGATTTCAAAACCAATTAGAGGGTCTCATGGGTGTAGCCTATGGAAAAGTTTCATGACAGGTGAGGGCAGTTTCTTTGATGTGGGGCCATGGGGGATGGCACACGAGTGAGGTTTTGGCATGATAAATGGTGTGCAAAATATTCTTTGAGGGACTTGTAGCCTGACTTATACGCTTGTTCAGTTGACAGAGATGCCTTTTTTCACTCAATTTTGGAGAGCCAAATGAATTTTGGAAAGGGGGGGGGGGGGTATGTGGTTATTTCTTTCCCTTGGAAGAGCATCTGGCATGTCAAGGCCCTTAAGAGGATCTCTTTTTTTGTTTAGACAGCAGCTTGGGGGAGGATTTTGACCTATGATAATCTTATCAAGAGAGGTTTCTCTTTAAAGGTTGGTGTTACGTGTGCTCTGGTGTAGTGGGAAAACAGTGGACCATTTGTTGCTCCATTGTGAGATGTTGCTTACATTATGTGCAATGTAGTTTCTAGAGCTTTTGGAATTCATTGGGTGCTACCAAAGACAGTAGTTGATATTTCATTTAGGTGGAGGAATTGTTAGTTGACCTTCCTAGAAGCAACTCAACTTGAAACAAGATGAAAGTGCCCGGATTAGGTTGCGCAAAGTCTTCAGGTTCAATAAAGTTCACATTGGTGTTCCCTTTTTTTTTTCCCACCAAATGACCATGTATATGCAAAATGCAGAACCCTGTTAAAGTAATTATAATTGATAGAGCTAATAGGCTCTAGCTCAATAGCACCTTCTCCACTTATAAGAGCAAGATGTAGGGTGAGATCATGGGTTCAAAGCCTCTAAATGCAAGCTAAAAAAAACAAAGAAAAAAAGTTATTATTAATGAATGACGTGATCAGGTTGTGTTAAGATGTATTTACCTCTGTATTTTTTGTTTGTTTAGGTAAAGGTTGGACCTGCCTAACAGCATTCGCAAGCCCAGGTTTATCCCATCTTCAATTAATTCTCTAACCCCCTATCCCCACACTATAATGATGTCTATGATTTGGGAGAAAAATAAAATATATTTAGAATTGACCCTTACTTTAAGACAGATACAAATCAAATAAAAAATTATTCAAGTTCGAATTGAGTTTGCTTCTCTAGGATGCTTCTCCTCAAAAGTCTCTACACTATTTTCTTAATTAGGGAAAAAACCGTTCTTTCATTGCCGAACCAATATCTTCCAAAGTTCACATATACACAGGTATAGTAACAAGTAAGATAAATCAAAAAATAAAATATTCTTCTTTCACTGCTCATCTAACAACCCCAAAAGTTCCTAGGAATGGGGCATACACATTATGAAAAGGAGAAAACTCTAACACAGCCTTAATTATACCAAGAAATAAAGCAAGAGACTAAAAAGAGGAAAAAAATTCCAAATCAGCAGTCATCCCAAAAAAAAAAAAATTCAAATCAATTAATCCTATGAGCACAAAAGCTAAATTATCGCAAATATTAAAGTGAAAAGCATGCGTGGATTGTTGCAAATAAAGATGGAACGTTAAGGGGCAGGGTGGGATAACCTAAGACCATACAAGTTTGTCATAGTAGACGATCAAGCACCACCATAGGGATTTACAATCCTTCTATTTAACCCTTCACAAATATGACTTAATTCCCTCCATTTTACATTTTGGGATGAAAAGACAATAAACAATTTTCTGACGAGTGATAAACAATATACTATAAAAGAGTAAAAGTCAACAAATTTGTTTGCTCAGCAAATTACATGCTGCCTACAAAAAGCCAATTTTACCAAAAAAATGTGTACAATATTCATGAAGAATTTAATTATCAAAGAGAGAGAACATAATCAAAGTCATTTGTTATATTAATTTCTCTAAATAAAGATCCCTTGAAGAACAGCTCAATGGCTAGGACAATTATGTTATTTGGCAGACACAGGCTGGGAATACTAAATGTAAGATATTTTCATTATATTTAGTTTCCATTTCTGAGCTTCCTTTTCAAAGTGCACTACCAAAAAGCTTCAAAACTGGATATGAGTTGAATAACACATTAGAAACAAGATTGCAGTGGAAAGGTCTTAACCGTTGGCGCATGATCATTGACATATTGAGAGCACCATTAGACAAGGATTTAATTCAATTTGTAATTGAAGCTTATTTTTCTTAAGACAAACATAGGGAATCCTCTTTTGAATGCGGAAATAAGTAAAACCTACAGTTCTCAAAGAAACTAGAAAGCCAAAAGCAATATTATTGATAGTAAAATTCAAGCTATCCTGTCTTACAAAGTTGTCATAACTTCTATTTATTAGAAGATTGAACTATAAAACCTTGGTAACACTTTTTAAAGCTAAAAAGACTCAAATATCTTCAAGTGACCCCCCCCCCCCCCCTATCATACTCTTCCTGCATCAAACGTGCATGCTCAATAGTTTCAACCCAATGTGATACCCCCATCAACCCTAATTTTCTCTGTATTATTATGTATAGCTTTTCCCTCCCTATTGCATTGTTGTCATGAAACAATGCCAACCCAGATATGGAAATACTTCTATCATAAGTTATATCACTCTAGACTGAATTCATTGTTGAACTAGACTTGCTAATGTACTCCCAAACAATTTGAAATTGAGATTCCACAACATCGGAGGATCTGCTTTTTGACCTTACTATAGCTGAACGTTTGTCCCAAAAGCTTAAACATCATCCTATTACCCCTTGATACGTGGGGCCCAACATGTGGGATTTTTTTCTTTTTTCTTATTTAAATGGGAATTAGAGTGGAGACATAGTTTAACTACCACTCGTCCCAAGCACTTAAGCTCTTAGGAAATGGTGAGTTTAATCACTCAACCATTATTCTAACAGATCATACCAATGAATTCTAACTCAAATGGCACATCTTCCCCTTGTAAGTGAAAGAGAAAGGTGGAGGATGAGGCCGTGTGTTCAAAACCATTAGGTGCCTATCTAATTACCAATCAATAAAAGAACTACAAGATCAAACACGATCAAATTCCCAAATAGGCCAACCTCATTGAACTATTCTAAACACAATATCCACCTACAGAATTTGAAACAAATCTAACACAAAACTAGCTTTAATCACACATGTAAACGTCCAATGTCTAGATAATCATTAAAAAAAAAGTGAAAGAAAGATTGAATTTCCAACATACCCAGATGAATTCCACGACTCAATTGTTCTTGGCAGCCATGTTTTTCCTAGCAGCTCTGGCATTATCGTACTCGAACTTCAACACATTGGGTATATGAGACGTGTCCTTAACATAGAACATCCTCCCAAACGCGCTTTCCTCAATAGCCGGAAAGTAAACAATGAGCACAGAATTCACAAACCAAAACCACACCGCCCCAAGAAAAGCTCCCAGAATAGCCCCAGCAAAGACCTGAGCAATTGTGTGGTAACCCAAATACACCCTCGAATACATGGTGAGAAACGCCATAGACCAAAGCCAGAAATGCACGGCCCACTTGCTCGTCGTGCGAAACAGCCCATACCCTTTATAGGTCATGAGCGAGAAGTAAACGGAGAAGAAGAACATGTACTGAGAGTGACTCGAAGGCCAGCCATGCGAGTCGCACATCTCGAGGAGAGCACAGGTTTCGGGGCGAGCTTGCTGTACGGAGGTTTTGATGAGCTCGTTGACGAATTGGGAGATTATGAGGCCGATAGCGAAGAACACGCCTTGGAGTTCGCGGCGGAAGATGAAGTGGGAGATGAAGCCGCCGAGGCTGATGAAAACTGGGACCAGGGAAACCCAGGCTAGGAAGTGACCCAGCTGATCTCCTCTCCGGTACCGCACGTGGACCAGTGTCACGGCCTTCAGTGGCGGTGGAGGCATCGTCGTGTGTGAATGGTGCGTAATTCTGGGTTTCAATTCAGGTGGGAAAATGGTGGTTGAGGAGGGAGAATTTCGGTTTTGATGGATTATTTTTTTGGTGTTTGTTTCTCGGGAAAGCTTTGACGCTAGAAAGGAAAAAAGAGGCTTTATTAAAGACCTGCACTATAAAGGGCCGTTCGCATGGGAGCCGCGTGATTTTCGTGAACGGCAGACCTGCCTGGTTATGGATCTTTTGATAATCAATTTCTTTTTCTTTTTCTTTTTTTAGAGGCATTAGCATTACGAATCAATTTAATGTTTTAAATAATGAGTTGTTTCTTTTATTGTCTTGGTTCCGTTGGTAAAATAACAAAAAAAAAAATTATAAAAAGAGGTTTCTTTTTAATTTAATTTTAATGTAACTATGTAGAGAGGGATATTTGGGATTCGAACTGCTAATAAAGAGTGTGATTTCTACTAATATAATTTTATAGAACTATGTTAATGACATCAAAAAAGTGGGATCCCTAGCATGAAAAATTATGACAGTAAACAATAATAAAAAAAACCTCATTGTACATGCAAAGCATGTGTAATGAAACTAGTTTCTTTTATTTTTTTGATTCCGTTGGTAAAATAACAAATGTTTTTTTTATAAATATTTTTTTTAATTAATTAATTATAATGTAACTATGTAAGTATTAGGGGAGGGATATTTGGGGTTCGAACTACTAATATTGAAAGAGTGTCGTTTCTACTAAATTGTTACGTGAAATATAGTAACAAAAAATTGTTGAAAATTATGTTTTTTTAAAAAACATAGACAATAATGTAAGAATATAAAATAGTCTAATCCACCTCAATCTTGGTTCGTGTAAACCATCTTTGTGGTGTAACTTATCATATCTCCAACAAAAATTGTATATAGTAAGTTGCAAAGGGGTGGATGACAGAGATTGAGGCACGGATCTGATCACTCTCTTGAGACAATTCACACCCTTTCAGCAGTATTATTGGTATAAAAAGGTTATTTGACATGTCATCCCCAACAGGGGCAGAGCCATAAATTTTTGTTTGGGAGGGCCAATTTGTGTTGCTAATTTATTAGTCTATACAAACTTTTATACACATACACAAACACATGTATCTATACACGCACACAAAAAATTAGTATCTTTCATAATGAATCCTTAAAATTACATGTTTCATAGAATTAAATTAATCTTTCACCAAGTGAAATTCTTACAATTTTCATTTTCAATATAAGTTACCAAATTGTCTACCGTTGTGAGTAAAAAAATTTCAATTGAATTAATGAAGTGTTCAAAGACATAAATTATCCAAAACTTTAAAAAATACGAGAACACATTTTACCATAAAAAATGAATTTGAGAAACAATTCGTTCTCTATAACTACTAGACAAATTGGACAATTTTTTTTAAGAACATTATTGGACCAACTCAAATAGTTGGGGGGGCCAAGTCCCATTTTTGAGGGCTAATTATTAAAATATTAAATATTTCTATATAGTAAAAAAAAAAATTCAAAAATTTTGGGGGGGCCTTAACATGTAGCTCCGCCCCTAATCCCCAAGATACAACAAGCCCAGACACCTGCTATATAACTTACAAAATTGCACAAATTTATAAGGTAGAAACTCCACAAATAATAAGGGTTTTTTTTTTTTTTTGATGAATGGAAGGTAGTAGGAGGAGCGTTGGTGGCTATGGAAGGAGTTTAGGAAGAAGCTTGCCTTTTTGGTGATGATAAGAAGTCATGTAGTTGTGCTATTTATATGCCTAGTAGGAAGGAAAGAAACTTAAACCTTTTCAGCAAAAAAAAAAACAAAAAACCTATGTCTCAACATAAAGTTTCTTATGCATTGGTGTATGTAACATCTTTCTCACAAGCTCATATCAAGAAAAAGAAAGAAAAAAAAATTACAAAATCACGTGCATATATGATTTATAACTTACAAGCATGAATCCCACATACACATAAAAGAAGCTCCATATATAGTTTATACAAATAAATATGGAAAAACTTGGATCCAATGTCTTCAGTACACTAGATTCATTTACAACAATGACACGTGATCAAATTTGGATACGTGTTGTGACTAGGCTTGTCCACGGTTCGGGTTTGGGCTCAACCTGCATCCGACCCGAATTGATTGGGTGGAGCCACCATCAACTTGCCGCCGACCGGGAGGAGAATCGGATCGAGCCGATTAAAGCTTCAATGGATGTTGGGTGGATCAGTCAGGGCTGAAGATTTGGAAAATATGAAGAATCTGGTGAGAAAAGATGAAAAACAGCTGAAATCCGGCGAGAAAAAAATTGCAAAACAACCTAAATCCAACGAGATATCGGCCATTTTCAGCAAGATCTTGGCTAGATTTAGTGAAATCTTGTCGGATCTAACTAGATTTTCCTGAAAAAAAATCCCAGTAATTGCCGAAAAACACAAATGGGTTGGTCAGTTTGGGTTTCTCGGATTTGAGAGGAAGAGATTCGATATCCGACCCGTCGATCTCGGTTTTTGGAGAACGAAATCCGTCGCTGACCGCCGGAGCAATCGGTTCGGTCGACAATGGTGGGTGGGTCGGGTCCCGCAGGTCCTTGGACAGCCTTAGTTGTGACCACAACAAGATAACGAACCCAAGACAAGTTCTACATTATTGCCTTATAAAGTGTATTAATGGTACATTATAAATGCCTTATGTCTTATAACTTCAAGTCTTCAACCACTCTTCTACTTTATTATTATTATTTGTTTTTTTCATCTTTTGTGTTTGTAGTTTGACTTCATTTCACCCAAATCCATAGATCAATTAGTCTTAAATACATTTCTTAAAAATCTACTATAATTTTATTTTCCTTAAAAAACCCACAAGAATTATATTGAAAATGAAAATTGGATTATGTATTTAACATGTGTTCAACAAAAATTGAGGTATTAAATTTAATTCTCGAAGGAAAATATTGTAATTCCACTTCTACTATATAAGACTTTGAAACTAACGTAACGAATTAAAAATAAAAACTAACGTAACGAATTAAAAACCAACTTTGCCAAATGCCTATTATTATTATTATTTTTCTTTTTCTTTTTAAAATAAAAATTCTAAACTTGATGAGCTATAATCAAAAGAACGTCACTTTTATATTGACTCATCATTGTTGTTACTTTTATATGCATCAATCTTCAATCATAACACGTGGCATTAGTAGTCGTGGGAATTTTTGCCAAGAGTCTTATAGTTTAATTAGCACTTTATGGTTAGGATTCAAATCATCAATTCTCCATTGTAACTACTGAATTATTAAAAAAAAGTGTTTTTTATTTATTTATTTATAAATTTGTATTTTTATAATTCAATAGTTAGAGGTAGGTGGTATTTGTACATTATATGTCTTTGTTTAAAGCACCAAAATGTGCCAACCAATTGAGTTATAGACTTACAATACACTTGGCAAGCTGAAGAAGAAAAAAAAGAAAAAAAAAGTGATCCTAGCCTTCCTAAAGTCATTATTTTCACTTTTCACAATGTCTTTAACCACTAGAGGTCTGTTTGGATACCGCTTATTACTGAAAATTGAAAACACTGTAGCAAAATAATTTTTAAATGTGTGAATAGTGCCGTGAAACTCATTTTTAATGAAAATTTTGTTCAAAAAAGAAGTTTATAGGTCTTGTGAACAATGCACAGGACCCAAGTTTAGACGCAAACGCTAGACACGTTTGCTATCCAAACACACACTAGGTACAGTGTTTATATTGCCAAGGACTTGTAAGGGAAATGATTCGAGTGACTGGTTAGAAAAAATTCATATTGTAATTATTTATATAAAAAAAAAAAAAGAGTAGGTTGCTTCTTGTAATATCAAGAAACCACAGGGGAGTTTTTTCGAATTTACCATAATAGAGATCAATCAATCACGGTCATACGGTCATAGTACTAAGTACCAACGGCGAACATTGGCGCTTGCCCCGCGTGAGACCTATAAATTAAAATCGCTCCCAAAAAATAAAATTTCCCAATCTCACAGATTTTCCGTCACATTCAAAATCAAAAACCCCCCACCAAAACTTTACATTTCTCCGCTCGAACATTTTCGAAGTTACTCTCAAAAGCTGCTTTTTTCTCTCTTCAATGGCTGATGAAAGCTTGGCTTTTCACAGAAGAGACCCTATAAAGTCCTCAGGTACACATATTAGGTTATCGTTTTGCTCTACTTTTAATCGTTGAAGAAATTAGCTCTTAAAACACTTTTCGTTTTCACACTTTCTCATATTTCTCTTTGCTTTTAAACGAGCTATTAATCAATTAATCGTTCGAGGAAATAACAAACACTGAATTAGGTTTATTTAATTGATTTATATGATTGTTGAATAAACAATGTAATATTTGTCTAAGGGGTTGTTTGGCATATAATTGGTTTTTATTGTTTTTTGTTTGGAATGGTTCAAAAAAATCGAATTGGATATTAAAAAAAAAAAAAAAAACTAGTCTATTTTTTTTGTTATTTCAAATATACATTCCCTCCACAATTGTGTTTTTAAAAATTTGAAAAATTTTCATGTATGTTAAATTGGTTCTGATATGATTTTAGACAAACTTGATATAAAATAAAACGAATTTCAAATTTGAAATGGTTTTATTTTTGGTTCAGCTTGTATAAGAACTGGTTTATAAATTTGTAATTTACGAAATACCCGAAATAGTTTACCTTATTATATAATATGGGGCTGTGATGTTTGCATGTAAAAAATGCTAATTTATGTATCTGGTGGTTAGTTGGGAATGTTGCTGCAAATCGAAGACGGCAAAATGCGGTTACGGTGGGAAAAGAAAGGAGGGAATCATTGGTGCGGGCAAAGCGGTTATGCAGAGTGGGGATTAGCGGTGATGGTGATGCTGATGTTTCTCATGATAATGAAATGATGATTGATGAAGAACAATCAATTTTGGAGGCTCAAACTTCTTCGGCAGTGGAAGGGTTGAAGTCTGCTGTGGCATACCAGTATGTCAATCTTAGATTTTGCTGTGAATATATGTCAACTTTTTTTTATGATAAGTAATAATATGTAAACAAATTTAAGTTCTTATTTTGTACTGATTTGAATATGTCCAGTGTTAGGCTTTGGTCTACTTGTATGTTTTCACTACAGCTTTAATTGAGAAATGAAATTGGCATGTGTTGGAATTGTCTGAAGATTTTATTGGGGAAAAAGAAAAAGAAAAAAGAGAGTAAGAATTTTCTGAAGATTTTTTAGCATGAATCATATTCTATTGTATGATATAACAATTGGTTCCTCATGAAATTTAATGAAATGTGAGTATTTTTACTACTTCTCCACCTTGCTTAGTTGTTATCCAAATCCTATATATCTTTTCACATTCTTGTGTTTCATCTATGATTCTTTGTCTATATTTATGCAGAAGTTCAGGCTTCTGGCAGTGTCCTTTTTATTATAGAAAATGACCAAATATATTGTATGATTGCTAGGGGGAAGGGTGCAATGCAGAAGAGAGTGAGTGCCCTTCGTGATTTAAGGCGTTTGCTGTCAAAATCTGAATTCCCTCCTGTTGAAGCTGCTCTTAAAGCTGGAGCAATACCCATACTAGTGCAGTGTCTTTCATTTGGTTCTCAGGATGAGCAGGTCTATCTCATTCTGCCTTTATATATTTTTTGCATCAAAATATAATGCTAACCGGTACCAAGTTGAAAGGAAAAGGGAAGAAGAAAATCCAAATCTCTATTATTGTTAGGTTCTAATTATTTAGTAGTGAGCCTTTCCAAATTTCAAGTGTTGAAATGATGTTCAGTTGTTTGTAGGACACGTAATATTTGCTTATAAATTTTTCTGCAAAAGTAGTGCATCAACCATTGATGCGCCATTAAGGATGGGTGACTGAGTAATGAAATTTGGAAGTAAAAATACTGATTATTCTGCCCTGTTTGTTATATTGCAGTTGCTTGAGGCTGCTTGGTGCCTCACAAACATTGCAGCAGGAAAACCTGAAGAAACAGAAGCTTTATTGCCTGCATTGCCTTTACTTATTGCTCATCTTGGAGGTTGGCAAGGACCTGTACATTCCTTTTGATGTCAGAGAATGTTTTCTTCTCTTTTCTTAGAAAACGTAATAACAAAAATTGTGAAAGGAACTTTTGATATTGTGGTTTGTAAGCATTGTGGGATGATGAAGTGATTGTGAATACCACATATTAACTTTGAATGTAGAAACCACGAGGTTTGAACCTTGGTAATTCATGAAAAACGTTGTGCCATAGATTGTTACTTCACATCTGCAATGGTTCTAGCAACACTGGCAGTTGATTGTCTAGGTTGTTTATTAGTAACTGCTTGAGCTTAGTCAGCAATTGTAGATGGCTGGATGCTGCTAACTTGGAGCACATAGAATCACTCTGGCCTGAAAATCATGGTCTGAGTTGTTTAAAAAAGAAAAGCTGCTAATATGAATCAGAGTAGTTTTCATCTAGAATTTCGAAGTGGGAGAATTAATGACTATCTGTATACTTCTATAGTTCCATTTTTACTTTTAGTGTTCCAGAGTATACTCTGTTAATGCTTTTATGGTTGAATCTGCCACTGTATAAAGATCTAAGATAAATAATTGTGGTAGTGGCTGGTCCTTGTTCTGTTTAAGGACCTGTGTGTTTCTCAAAGACATTCTTTATTGTCTCCTCTTTTAGTGATTGTGCTTATTGTTTATCTACTCTATGTGTATGATTTGTTTGTATATTTAATCATGCTTGAAACTGTTTTAAATCATTTGCTGCTTTTGGTTCTGAATCTATAATGCATTGATGGTGCAGAAAAGAGCTCCTTGTCTGTTGCTGAGCAGTGTGCATGGGCATTAGGAAATGTTGCTGGTGAAGGAGAGAAGCTGAGAAGTGTCTTGCTATCCCAAGGGGCCTTACTACCTCTTGCAAGAATGATGCTGCCAAACAAGGGTTCAACCGTCAGAACATCTGCTTGGGCATTGTCAAATCTAATCAAGGTTTTAAACCTTCACAGAATAACAAACATCATGCATGCCTACATACATGCATATATCAAAGACATTCTTTGCAGGCCACGCTCTGTGTACACATATATACATGCTAAATATTGGAGATATTCTTTGCAGTCACCACTCTTTAGTGTTGGAGATGGCAATGATCTGGCTGCCCTATTTGCCTTGTTGATCATTCTGCCTGCCCCACCCGCCTCTTGCTAATCATTCTTATTAAAATTTTGACCTTATTTTTGATATTTTGTTTTTGTTTTCATACTGGATTCACCATTCTGATGCATTTTTGACATTTCATTCTTCTCAAGCAAATGTGGTTTGACTTTCTACATTATATGAATACAAAGGCTCCGTATATGTATTACTTTCATAGTTGTTCGTTATGGAAAATATTTAGTGTGCATGGGTGTGGGTGGGTGTGCAAGTGTGCGCTCTTTTTCTCAAATTTCATTTACATCATGACTTCAGTATGCTTGAGTGTAGGGACCAGATCCTAAAGCTGCAACAGAACTCATCAGAATTGATGGAGTGCTGGATGCAATTGTTCGGCACTTGAAAAAAGCGTAAGTGGAGGTTTATCTCTTTTGCAGTTTTCTTAGTGAATTAGACTCTTCTGGCTTTTATGCTATGAAAGACGGTGCAAGTGCATATTCTTCATTTCGTAGGTAATTAAAACAGATGCTTCCAAGGCCCTAAATTTTATATAAAAAAATTGTCCAGTCAGTCCTTTGATTTGTTTATGAATACAAAATGGGCTGGTTGCTGACCAGTTCAATTTAGTTGTAACTGTTTTTAATGGTCACCTTCTTACTTGTTGGTATCACCATGTTGTTGCACTACGTAATAATAGAAATAGAAATTGAACACACAATATACTTCAAAAAAGAAGAAGTTTAATAAAGCATTATTGCTTCTGCTTCATGCTCCTTAGCATACACATTCTTTTGCATTTTCTATTTTTTAAGAAATACCAATAGAGAAGTTTTCCTGTTGAAAAATTGCTATTTATCAGTGCCTGTTTGTTATGGTTTATTGGTTAGTTTAAGTATAAGTTTTTTAAAGCCTTTGTTTAAAATATACAAAACAAATTAAGCTAAAATGGACACTAATGAAGTGTTTGGTTTGGGGAATTGAACATGCCCTCTGGCATCTAGATTCCTAGGAATGTGATGCCAGGGGATTTGGATGGCTGGGAATGTAATTATGCCCATGTTTGGTTTGATCATGAATTTGATAAGATTTTCAGAAATATGAGATCCACGTGTTTGGTTTATTTTTAGGAATCCTATAGGAGTTATTTATTCTTTTTAAAATATCCTTAGATTTGTTAAAAGTTAAAACTGAAAAAAATTTCAAGCTTATTATCATCACTTTTATGTGGCTTCTTACTAATAAATAATTAGAAAAATAATATGAGCCATAAATCAAGTCAAATCTCCCAAAATGATAGACTATATTTCCAAGTGACACATACAAGACCAAAATTATTATTTTAATTTCTTTTTGTTCATGGTTTATTAGGACATCATACCATGTCAATTATTATTATTTATTTTCTTCAAACATTAAGATGGTTCCAAGTACAAGATAAAAATAAAATTCTCTTTGTGGGTGTTCCAAATGTGAAGAGAGCAAAGAGATAGAGGAGAGGTATTTGATTAGAAACTAGTGTTGTTTTAGTTAGTCAAAGAGTATTAATTTAGGGAGTATAATGGTCACTTCAAAAACGTACAACTTTTCCAAGCCATGGAAATGCGGAAACCCACCTTTTTAAGAGGGAATTCGCATTCCCACAAAAGTGAGATTTTATGGGAATCTGGATGCTTGTGGACATCTGGATTCCCTTGAGCTATTTGCAACCAAACGTGAGAATTCGAGGGATTCCCGAGAATTCAAAAATATTACTTGAACCAAACAACTGGGAAGTCTCCATTCCTCTTGGTGATATTATCATGCAACTTTCACAGAAAATTTTATCATGTGTCATCACTTTGCATTGAAATAAGGTTATCTCATTGCAGTTTTGCCAAAAAAAAAAAAAAAAAAAAGTTATTTCGTTGCTCCTGAAAATCTTATTTTCTTGGATTATCATTATTATTTTGGGTTGAAAAGGACAGATATCTAATTGTATTTCAATTTCTTCCCAAATTCAGGGATGATGAGTTGGCAACTGAAGTAGCATGGGTAGTTGCGTATCTCTCAGCCCTTTCAAATGTCGCTACCAGTATGCTGGTGAAAAATGATGTCCTTCAACTGCTTGTTGATAGATTGGCAACATCAAATAGCTTGCAATTGCTCATTCCGGTAGTAAAATAATGCTTTATTTGTTTGAACTTATTCTTTCCGCAAATAATGCATTAATTATTTATTTGGAAACAGCTCAGGAATGTTCATTATAGGATGGTTTATATTCATATCGCAGTTTTCATGCACTTTATAGTCTATACTTGTCCAAGATTCTCATATGGTAGCTATTTCTTGTGTTCTCAGTCTCATGGTACGTATTTGATAGTACAAACATGAATGTGTATTGGCTACATGAATGTGGATGGGGAAATTAATGAGAATGAATGGAATTGACTTAATTCGAGGTAGTCACCTTCCAAGAAGAAGAGAAAAGGGATAGAAGAAAATTTGAGAGAGAAAAGTGAGAAAGTTTGATCTTATTTCCTCAATGATGAAATTCTATGTATTACAAGCTTAATGATGCACATTTTTTTTATCCATCATCTCTTCTAGATTTGAAAGTAAGCTTTGAGTGGTACATCTAGCTAAATTGATGAAATGATTCCTAAAGTGGTTGTTGTCTTGTTTGCGGATTAATATTGACAAATTGTATTTCATTTAGGTGCTGCGAAGTCTAGGTAATCTTGTGGCTGGTGATTCCCAAACAATTTATGCTGTTCTTGTTCCTGGACATGAAATTACAGGTTAGTGAGTCATGTTTTCTGCTTGTTGGTAAACCTCACCATCTATTTTGTGCAAAAATACTTGCGTCTATTTATATTATTATTTTACATCATTTCAGACAGTGTCATAAAAGTCCTAGTAAAATGTTTGAGGAGTGAACACCGGGTCCTGAAAAAGGTATGTTAGTTTGTGTTAATTTTTATGATTCTACCTTAAATCACTCGTTCTTAGTGGAAGCTCTATCATTTGTGCAGGAAGCAGCGTGGGTGCTTTCTAATATAGCTGCTGGTTCTGTTGAACATAAGCGGTTGATTAATTCTAGTGAGGCAGTGCCTTTGCTATTGCGCCTTCTTTCCACAGCACCATTTGACATAAGAAAGGAAGTAGCATATGTACTGGGCAACCTATGTGTTGCCCCCACTGAAGGTGATGGAAAACCAAATTTGATCCTGGAGCACTTGGTTTCACTTGTTAGTGGAGGATGCCTGCCTGGTTTTATTGATTTGGTTAGATCTGCTGATACTGAGGCTGCAAGAGTAGGACTTCAATTCATGGAGCTGGTAAGCAATCTGATTGAGCATCTATCAATTTAATGTTTGTTATATGATCTTGTTTATCTGCTATCTAGGATAATTGTTTTCTATGTATTTTGGTTTTATTTTATTCGTGTTATTAAGGCTTGTAAATCATGTAGATCGAGAAAAATTAGTTTTCTGTTGCTTAATGATTTGGACTCTTTTTATTGATAAGAAATAATAATTTGGACTCTTTTTCCTTGTTTTGTGAACATGGTACATGCATGCACTAGCACCACAGTCATGAACTGAGAGAGTTACATTTATTTGTAGTTTTGATTTTGCATATTGCCTTGAGTTAGCAAAATGTGAAATGATTATTCTACAAATGGATCAAATTGGCACATTTTTGCAAAAAGTCTATGATTTAATTTATTCTTAGCAGATGATCTGTCAGACACATCTGCATTTGCCTGTGGTTTAACATAGAATTTTGAGGAGCTAGGCCTGGTGGAATTGACATAAGGAGATGGGCCAGATGGCTCCATATTCCCTGACCATCTTGTGTTAATCTTTATGTGTGGTAGGGTTTGCTGTATAACCTTGTGAGCTGACATATGGGAATGGTTGATGGAAGGGGTACCTTACCCATAGAGGAAGGGTTGCTCACTTCTTTTCTATGGGTGTTTTTGGGGGCAAAAGGCAGAAAGATTCACTAAATTTTGAACCATTTTCAAACAGACCACCTGTAGTTTCAATTTTGTGTTATTCACTCACTAGGTTAGGGAATTGGTAAAGTTGATCCTTTCGTCTCACTTCAATTAATTGAAGAGGGGAGAGAGTGATCACATGCAGGGCACCCGATCACTTTATTATATAGTATGCATTTTAAAATAATGTTAGCTCTAGGAATTGGTTCTTATCGATCTGCTTTATTTCATTTGATTACTCATGCTTTTTCGAAAGAATTGTTGTTTTTAGGATCCTGATCAATCATCCATTCATTGAAAATTTTCATTTTAAAAAAAAATTTATTGCACGTGATCGCTTTATTATATAGAATTCATTTTAAAATAAAATTTTCATTTTCAAAAATCATCCTCCTCCTCTCTGTCCATATATTCCCTCTCTTACACAGGCTCACATGGGCATGGCCAGCTTTGACCCATTCCTCACCAACCTTCCTTATTTCCCCTCACTGATCTCCTTCCCCCACATCTAACTTATTGTTACTGCAGCAGCAGATATTGTGGTGTGTGATTCTTAACCAAAAAAACTTCAATTTGAAAAGAAAAACCATTAATCCCTAATTTGTTGGAACCTTAATTACTTTACCAAAATGACAATTTTCTTCCAACCTCATCCCCCTCTCGATCTATTATAATTTCAAAGCCCATCACAACTACATAATTCTATGCTACTCAATTTATCTCCCCACTGCCCGTGTATCGCAGCTGAATTCCCTATCAATTCAGTCCAAAACCATTCATTCAAAAATATCAAATCAATTCAGCCCTAGATCCCACCCCATTATGCCCAATCTTAATTCCATGGGCTCTTCTTCTCTAACCCTATCTCCATGGCCACAGACGCCATCGCCAAGTTCCATAAAGCACACTTCTGCCTGATCCCACAGCCCTCAGATTTTCACCCAGAGCTCACTGTCTCAATGTCATGGCCATGCTCTGGATCAACAGCATTAAGTCCCATATGCAAGCTCTTCGGTCATGCTTGATTAAGTCAGTGTTCTAGTGAGCCAGTGGGTGTGCGGGAGAGAGAGAGAGAGAGAGAGAGAGACAGAAGATAAGAAGGAAGAATGGGTCAAAAAGAGGGTGATTTTGGTGTGTTACTAGTGAGAGAAGAAGAAAAATGAAAGAATAATAAATTTTGTTACATTTTCTTTTAAATTTTTTTTAATATAATAAACTGATAATATGCTAAGGAAGAAATAGAGAGTACGATTTCGAATATAATAGAATGAAAAAGAATACATGTGGCCAACCCAAACTGGACTAAGGTTTGATTGTAGTTGTAAACTGATTACGTGTGATGCACATGATCACTTGCTGTCCATTTCAGTTAGCTGAGGTAAGGTGGAAAGGATCAATTTTACTATTTTCTTAAAAACACTTAATTGAAACTTCATAATTTGAAAACGGCTCATAGTTCAAGGGGTCTATTTGCATTTTACCCCTTTTTTGGGGGCTGGGTAGGTAAGGTTCAGAAAGATTTTGCGTGATTACTCAATAAGGATGATCACTGTCATTTTTTCCTTTTTTGCTACATTAATGGTCCGTTTGGATTGAGGGAGAGGGAGGGAGAGTAGAGTAGAATAGAGTAGATTTAGCACAAAATTAGCTTATTTTTAGCCTACTCCACTCTACTCCTCCTCCATCCAAACAGGCCATAAGTTGGGGGTGGGGATCGAACATTGGACGTCATCATTGGAAATGTCAGGAGGTACCAAGAACTAATGGATCATTGGTCGCTCACTAGCATGTTTTTTTGTTACTTGTAGTCTCCTGTTTTTAATGTGTTTCGTTTCATCTATACACACTTTTGTCCTGTTACGATGTTTGATGTGTCAAATATTGTTTTACCAAATCAATATTTGGGTGAATTCTTGTATAAGAATAGTGATTGCTTTTTAATGCTTTTGCTCTGACAATTTCAAAAAAATTACAAGTTTGATGACATTTATCATTCAAGCAGGTTTTGAGAGGCATGCCAAATGGTGAGGGCCCAAAACTTGTTGAACGAGAGGACGGGATTGATGCAATGGAAAGATTTCAGTTTCATGAAAATGAAGACTTGAGAAATATGGCAAATGGTCTGGTTGATAAGTACTTCGGGGAAGACTATGGGCTTGATGAGTAGGGCAAGTGATGTGGTGATACAAGAGCGAAAAAAAAGGGGCAAGCATCTCCCATGACTTCCGGCTATCATCTTCTGTCCCTGTATGCTACACATCCCTCTGAGGATTCTTTGCCAATCCTCTCTCTGCAAATTATGAGTTGGCTTAAGAATTCATTGTCCAAGTGAATAGAATTTGGCCGGGATATGGGTTGGTTTAAACATGTAATTTAATGGGTGTTTATCACCAATAAAAAAAAATGTAATGGGTGTGTAGCTGTGTGGCCTCTGTTTGTCATTGTTGTAAGGAACCTGTTGTTCTAGATGTTATATTTTCACTTGTATGGGAAAATTGTTTTGGATTGCTGCATAGAGATGATTATTTCATTCTGATGGAGCTCATTGAGTTCTTTTTTTCTTTTTCTTTTTTTTTTGCCACTTCCTTTTCCCAGAGGATTTCAGGGTTTTGTTTATCCGCTGATGGTATGTTAATTACCGGACATGGACCATTGTATTTCGAAAAATACTTTTCTCTTTAAATAAAAATTATCCCATCTTGGTAGTTGGTAATAATGACAACACATTATGGTGGATGTCTCTTGTAAATTGCTCTCATAGAGATGGGTTTCTTGTCTTCATCAATTCTAAATATACATTAGTGAACAAACTTATTAAAAAAAAATTGTAAAATATGAACAATGACCATATTTTTTGGTCAGTTAAATAAGGTGGTTGGTTTGGGCCCGTTTGATAATGTTGTTTTAGTATTATTGTTTTAAGTGTTGTGAAAATATGTGTGGGTGAAAAAGTGTTGTGAAAATACATATTGTGTTGTTTAAACAACGAAAATTGTTGTTTAAACAATACAACCAAACAGACCCCTGGGATTCAAAAAACAATTCCAAAAGAAATGGTTGTAGGGTGACTTAAAATTACAAAGTTAATTGTACTCTAGTATAAATCAGTATTAAATTTCGTAGAGGAGCCATGTTATTCTACATTTTTACATTTATGAAAAATTAACTTTTCACTATAAAATTGACAATTCGGGGTTCGTCTCCCAAACTATGTTTTCTAATTAGGTGTGGAGCTTACATGTGAGTGAGACATATGTCTCATGCGATAGTTTGGAGTTTAATGGGCATAACAAAGTGCAACAACTTTCAAACAAATTTTTATCTTATACAATTATATATATTTTTCTAAAATCCTTACAAGAAAATATGTTATCTCTTTTATATTTTTTATTCTTTAGAATCATTGTAAAACCCAACTAAAGTAGAGAGGAGATGATAATGCGTCTTTTTTTTTTTTTTTTGAGAAACTTAAGTAGGAAAAAGAATTTGTTTGGATTAAAAAAGACTTAGAACTGGTAAAACAAATTAGAATTAAATAGGAAAAAGAAATTGTTTGAATTAAAAAACACTTAAAATTGGTAAAACAAATAAAAAAAATTAGAAGGTTTACTTGAGGTTACAAGAAGCTAGTCAATAATTTGAAAGTTTGGTGAATTTCCATTAACTTAATTGAAAAAGTTTTTTATTGTGACAGTTGAAATAAAATTTATTGTAATCAGTCGAATAATGGACTCATTATCGAATTTAGCCTACACTAAAAGAAAATCATTAATATCTTAACTTGATGGTAAAGAGTAATAAATTAATTTGCAAATAAACAAGTTTTCTTGCCATTTTGATCAACTTGATCTAATGTAAAAGGCAATATAATAATAATAATAATAATTTTTATGATAACTACTATTTATCATCAAATTACGAGATTTAAACCTAAAGGTTAGACCCTTTTATAGTGGTATTTTGGTTATATAATATTTATATATATATATATATATATATATAACCGAAACCTCTGAAACTCTTAGAATTTTCCACTTCAGCACAATATTTAAATAAAATTATTTTTGTTTAGTCCAAACTTAATAAGGAGTGAAACTCTATCTCTCTAACAAGTCCAACTTAAACTCAAACTTATCATTGTCATTTTTTTTAAACAAAATTATTTTTGTTTAATCCAAACTTAACAATCAAAATAATAATAATCCCTTAAATTAAAATTTGATAGGTTTTTTAAAAGAAAAATTAGAAAGGGAGAATGATAAGTTAATGAATAATAATCATAACCTAAAAAATAAAACTAGGCAAAAAAATTAAGGAATTTTGTAGGGAAAAAGTAATGAATAATTTCATGATGGTTTTCATTCCAAATTATATAGATTTGATAAATTTCAAATTAAAATGTTACCAAAAATGATAACCTTGGGAGATTTAAAAAATATAGTGGTTGAGAATTTGAAAAATATAGTTGCTAGAAATGAATAAATGAAAAAAATTACCCAATACTTGATTTATTGAAAGTAATGTACCATGCAAAAAGAAAAAAGAAAAAGAAAAAGATAAATCACTTCACAGTCCACAGTCTAAATACTAATTACTATATTAAATATTCATAATCCACTTAATAATATAAAATTTACAAAAGAAAAAAAAAAGTGAAAAAAAAAATTACCTAGTACTTGATTTCTTGAAAGTAAAGTACCATACAAAAAGGAAAAAAAAAAAGGATAAATCACTCCACAGTCCACAATTTAAATACTAATTAATATTTTAAATATTGATAATCCACTTAATAATATAAAATCTACAAATGAAAAAAAATGAAAAAAAAAATTACTCAATACTTGATTTCTTGAAAGTAAAGTACCATACAAAAACCAAAAAGTTTAGAATTAATGAACATAATTTTTTTTTTTTAAATATAGACAATTTACATTTTCTATCTAATAGTAATATTCTTACAAAATTTTTTAAAGAGTTAAAAAAAATATAAGAATAACTATTAATAATATTTAAATTATATATGTAAGAATTATACTATGCATTTTAATGTATATATTTTAAGTATATTCATATATATGCATGAGGTTATAAGTTAGTATATTATAAGTTTGTTTAAAAAACTTTATATACTACTTTTGTGTTCATGTGTTTTAATAAGTGTTACTGTTTAAAAAAAAAAAAAAAAAAAAATTTAAACCTAAAGTCTTGTAAGTGCTCGATGGAGTGGTTTAAAATCCTTTACTAGGTTCTCTTAAAATATCCCTCTAAAAAAAAGAGGTTCCCTTCAAATAAAATTAAAAAGAAAATTCTTTTAACCAATAAAATAAATAAGAAAAGAAAAGAGTAAAGAGCAATCACATAATAGTCCGTACAAAATAGGGTGAAATTGCGTAGCTCTAAAACCTCTGAGAAACCCTAACGAGCAAAACTTTGAGAGATCTTCTCTTCCTCAAACTCAATCATGGAAAAAGACCCATCTTTTTTGTTCTCTGGAATTCACTTCAACAAGAAGAAGTTCTCCAACGATTTCGCCAAGTTCCAGGTAATTATTAATTCTTATATATATATATATATATATATATATTATTACCGTTTACTTTCTCTGTTTGGTTTCTGAGAAAGTTGGGGATGTTAAATCTGTTTGACATTGTGTGTGTTTCGTTTAGGAGAAGAAAGGAAGTGATATAAACGAGAGCGAAGAACTGAGAGAGGATTCAAGTTTCATTGAAAGTGGAAAATCCGAAGAGAAGGAAGGAAAGCTCTCTGTCAAGAAGCGGAAACGAAAGTCTGTGGGTTCTGGTAATTCCTTTCCTTAATTTTCTCTTCTGGGTGTGATTTGAAATGCATTCAAATTAGCGTTATAAGCTAAATTTGTTTGTTTTTTGTTGGATTTTGTGTTGGCAGGGGAAACAGTACAAGGATTTGATGTCTTTAAGAGTTCAAAATCAGCTGTAAAATCTGTAGAAGTGAATGAAGAGAACGATGAGGCCGAAAATGGGCCCTCTAAAAGAAATAAGGAATTGAATAGGCAACTAGAGGTTTCTTCTTATTCTATGTTCATTTGCTGCTTCTTTTGGTGATATGTCTATTTTGTTTTCTTTTTATGGTTTTGAAGTCCTGTTATAATTTTGACTATTTTATTGTTTTTCAGCGGGATTCGTTGTCGCGTAAGAAGTACAACATTCATGTTTCTGGGAATAATGTAGCCACCCCACTTCAGAATTTTGATGAATTAAGCTCGAGGTATTCTTTATTTATTTAATTTATTAATGATAGTTGTTTAGGTACACCAGGAATGTAAAGGGAGTATATATAGGTTCTCACGGTTTAGGTTTGCTGCACAAAGTTACCAGCGTGATCTTCTTGCTATCATCATTGTTACTCATACAAATATGTTAATGTCCTTGTTCTTAACTTCATTTTATTATGAGTGAGTTTGGCACCAAGAGGGGGGTGAAGGGGGAAGATTTAAACTCTGCTTCATGAGACTTGGTTCCCAACCAAGTGTGCTATTACTTAGGGGGAAAATCACCGTTGGCGGGTTGGTAGGGGGGGGGGGGTGGGAAGGGGTTGTCTGTCAAATTTTACCTCATACAATTAAATTACCACTGTAATATGTTATATAGAAAATCTTAGTTTTGTGTACCTCCCTCTCTCTCTCAATAGATTAATGCCATTTCTATTTCTTATAGCATTAGGTGAAATTTTTTTGAAGGGCATTCTGTTTACAATTACATAAATGTTTAAAAAGTATTATTATTGCAGTTACTTTGTATTTTTTTTTTCTTTATGCAAATTGTTGTTATAACTATTACTTAAAATAAGAATTTATGTGGTTTGTTTGCAGATTTGGGTGTGAGCCCTATTTGTTACGCAATTTGAAGGAACTAGGATTTAAAGAGCCAACACCAATCCAAAGGCAGGCTATTCCAATCCTTTTATCTGTATGGTCCTCTATTTTCGCTATCTTTCACTTTGGCTAATTTGACTTTTCTTTTTCTTTTTCTTTAACTTCCGGTTATATACAAAATTAAGTGTGTAACATAAGCTTCATTAAACTTGATGAGTTGATGACTTGGTTGTTCTGATTGTTGTTAGCTCTCTTGTCATAACTTCATGTTAGGGCCGGGATTGCTTTGCGTGTGCTCCAACTGGATCTGGTAAAACACTGGCTTTTGCATGTCCCATGCTTATGAAACTTAAGGTATTGTTTTATGCCTTTTAACAACTTTTTCAAGAGATGATTCTGGAGTTTCCCTAATGAGCTTTATTCATATTATCAGCATGCGTCTACTGATGGCATCCGAGCTGTTATCCTCTGTCCTACCCGAGAGTTAGCTGCTCAGACAACCAGAGAGTGCAAGAAATTGGCTAAAGGGAAAAAATTTCACATCAAATTAATGACAAAACAGCTAGTAGGAAAAGCTGATTTGTCAAAGCTGCCTTGTGATATACTCATATCAACACCACTTAGGTTAAGATTGGCTATTCGGAAAAAAAAGATCAACTTAAGTAGGTGTGTGATGTTGATATCTTGTTTATGCTTACTAATACATGCTTTTAGATGGTTTGGTAAAAAAATCCTTTGACTAGTTTAATGTAACCTTTAAATGCCCTCCAATGTGGCCAATTAGCTCTAGCTCAAATGGCACTTTAGGACCCTTAATAATGGGATGGAGAATAAGGTTGTGGATAAGACTTGTGGGGTGCGTGTGTAATTTTCTAATAAAAATATAAACTGCTTCTAATGTGAAGAAGTTCCCTCTCTTTTGACACTACAAAGGCTTGAAACAAAAATTACAGATTTAATGTTAGTTCAGTTGAGAAAATGATGGATGTTTTATTTCTCCCTGATGGGTTTCTGTTTAAATATTAAAAGATAAATGGAACAAGGGTGAAATTTTTTACTATAGAGCAATTTTATAGGAAATTATACATTGTAGACATCTATCAGTTGTAAAAAGAACAGTTTGAAATGCTTTCAATTGATTTTGGTGACATGCAGGGTTGAGTATCTTGTCCTGGATGAGTCTGATAAGCTATTTGAGCTTGGTATGTTGAAGCAGATTGATTCTGTGGTCAAAGCTTGCTCAAATCCTTCAATAATACAGTCCCTGTTTAGTGCTACATTGCCTGACTCTGTTGAGGAGCTTGCACGCACAAGAATGCATGATGCTGTTCGAGTTATTATTGGCAGGAAGTAAGATTGACCTACTTTATTATGAAGCTGTGGGGGATTCTTTGAAATGCATCTCTGTTAGTTTCCCTAACAATTGACATATATACTACTTTTTTGAAAATATGAACAGGAACACTGCTTCAGAATTGATTAAACAGAAATTGGTTTTTGCTGGAAGTGAAGAAGGGAAACTTCTTGCTCTTCATCAAAGCTTTGCAGAGGTATACCACATTCTGCTTTATCTCTCAGCATGTTTAGTATCTTTAAGAATGTTCTTTGCTTAAAAATGATGAATTTTTTCAAAAATTAAACAAAATTTGACTTAAAATGCCTATTAAGGCAGCAGATTGTTCAACAAGAGTATTTTGATCTTCCTGACCAAACTGCTTGTTGTATCTTGTGCTTGTCAGTAGAGTTTGAATCCGCCCATATTAATCTTTGTTCAAAGCAAGGAGCGGGCAAAGGAACTATATGGTGAACTGGCATATGATAAAATCAGAGTTGATGTAATCCATTCTGATTTGTCCCAATTGCAGGTAAAATCCTATTCCCATTATTTTGTTATAAGATCTAACTTGTACACATTCCTAAACTCCCTTGTCATTCTCTTTATAACTTTTTCACTCTACTGGGGCTTTTGTGTCTTCTTTTTCTGTAACCTACTAGAATGGCCTGAGAAGTCATTAAACTACATTTTGGTGCTGAAGTCATATAGAACAGAATTTCCTCTTTTCTTTTTTAAGTTATCATGTTTTTGAGTTGTAGATTCTTTTATGTTCCAACAGTCATAGTATACTTAATACTAATTTCTTAAACTTAATACAGCGAGATAATGTTGTCGATGACTTCAGAGCTGGCAAAACATGGGTTTTGATTGCCACTGATGTTATTGCCCGGGGTGTGGATTTTAAAGGTGTCAACTGCGTGATCAATTATGATTTTCCAGACTCTTATAATGCATATATTCACAGGATTGGTATGTGGCTTATCTCTAACTGCTCCTAGCTGTTATACTACTAATCTATGTGTATGGTTATGATGATGATTGTCAATAAACATTGCCCTTACTTCATGCACTTTTCAAATAATTCCTGAGCCCTTAGATCTGTTACTTACACGTGATATGACAAAATGCTTACCACTAGAATTGTAAGATTGCTTTGAAATGATTGAAAAAGTTACATGCCTTTGTGTTGGGGGCAAATGACTTTTTTGTGGTCCCCATGACCAACTTTATCACTCTTCCATATAGGTCGGACAGGCAGAGCGGGGAGGACAGGAGAAGCTATTACTTTTTACACTGAGGCAGATCTTCCCTTTCTGCGGAACATAGCTAATTCGATGAAATCCTCAGGTTGTGAAGTGCCATCTTGGATCATGGCATTGCCCAAACTGAAATGGAAGAAGCACCGTCCACGAAGAGATTCAATATCAACCCAATCGAAAGACTAGGAAGAATAAAGAAATATCTCAAGGAGTTATCATTTGTTCATGGTTTCAAAATTCTAACATACGGAAGATTTTCCAAATTTTGTATTTGTAGCAATCTTCCAAATTTTGTATTTGTAGCTTGATATCTTCAGAAGCGTTTATCTTTTATCAATTAATTTTGGTTATGACAGGGAATGATATTTATATCTTTGTTTCATTGAAGAGATGAGAACTATGTACAATAATATGATATTTTTTAATACTTATTAATGAAACCATATTATTGTTCCTTCTGATGGAATCAATGGTTTGATGCAGAATAGTTAACCCTTGTAGCAGGGCCGGTTTTTTTTGGATAATTTGGGGTACTCCACATGGCAATATTAAATAATATTTCTAAATTTAGATGATGTTTATGATCATCATTATCAGTATTTGTTTTTAGGCAATTAAAAGCTAACCTCTATGAGTGCAGTGTATGCATCTAAACTATAATTCTAGAAGTTTCTTCATGGTCGTGTTGTTGGACCCCTAATGCCTATTACCTAACACTGGCGAATTAAAATCCCCACCCCCTTATTTGCTGTGAAGCACCAGAAAATGATGCTTCATATTTCATTGGGTTTGGATTATTGAGTTTTAGTGCCAAGACAGAATTGTGCTACCCCTTGGAAAAAAGGATTCAACAATTAGTGTGTAGTTGTTCTTGATTCTTATTTAGTTCTGCACCCTGACTAGATTGTATTGGCAGAAACCATAAGACTAACTAGGTCCTCTTCATTGCACTGAGGTTGAGGATTCAGATAACCCACTTAGTGCTAAGACTAGAGCAGCCCTTCTTGCTATCACAAAGGCAACTGACCTGGGTTTCAAGTAAGCTTTGCTTGAAGGTGATGCCTTATATGTGATTACCCCATTGGACGATTGAAACCTGTATTGCAAAAGTTAGATCACGTTTATCTTCCTGTACTTTTTGGCAAGCCAGTCATGTAGTAACATTCAAATTATTTATCTCACGACAAGGTTTCTCTCCAAATTAAGTTGCAAAATGGGCCGATTGTAATTGGGTAGGAACTATCCTCATCTCAGCTATCTCTAGTGTGGTGCTGGATGCCATTGCTGTTGATGGGGATAGCCGGATAGATCCTATCCTTTTTGTGCAATAAAGCTCCTCATTATTATTTAATTGAAAAAAGAAAAAAAGAAAAAAAAGCTTTCTATCACCCAACCTCAGCATTCAATTACATTTGAATTACTATTATGCCTTAATATTATTAGAAATTAAAGTCACAGTTTACACTTAGATTAGGTTAGAGTTGAATTTCTATCTTGTATAAAAAATAAAAAATAAAAGTACAGTTTATACTCTCAAAATAAGGATTGCTTTTAAATCAATCCATCAACTTTCAAAACTTGCAATTTACAAGTTGATATTATAATGATATCAATATGCCCATTTCGTTATGACATGTAACAACTTCACCACTAGTCCATCTAAAAAAGATGTGTTTCTAATTTCTATTCAAAATGTTATTATAATGGATGTTGACGAAAGGGACACCTTTTTATATGTATATTCTATATTTATCTATCTCTATCTATATTTATACCTATTTTATATTAAAAAAAGAAAAAAAATCTATATTTATATCTAACATAAAAATGCTTTTTTTTTTTTTAATATTGTCATCTAAACTTTTAATGCTTATAAATTTTTTTGGTCATTTGTAAAAGTTTCTTATGTTATTATTCTAATATATATATATATATATATATGTGTGTGTGTGTGTGGGGTCAGGGACGTAGCTAGCTTTGGATAAATTTAAAAAAAAAAATATATTATTATATATATGTGTGTGTACTAATTTTAGCAATTTTGTTTTATAAAATTATATTTTTTTCCCTTAAACAATATCATTGATTCTTTTAAGAGTAATGCTATACTCACAAACTTTTTAACAACATTTTTACAAACTGTTTTAGTAGCAAATTCTTATTGGTTCACACATGGACCCGCCACTCACATCATTTTTTTACTTACTTGTAACTACTTATTACATCAATAATTTATAAAAAAGTTTGTAGCGCTAGTATTTTCCTCATTTTAGTGACTATAAAAAAATTTATAGATCTAAAATCTAAAACAAAATATACAAGCCCCCAAAAAAATAGCTCAACAACAAAAATTACCAAAAAAACTTTAAAAAAAAATTAAGCTCAATTAACCAATTTTATTTAAAATAAACAACCCTGTCATTTAAAAATTCTAAACAAAAATAATTTTGTTCTTACCGACACACAAAAAAAAAATTTCAGCAGTTAAGTAGTAGCAGAATCAAAGGTTGAAACCGCTGCACACAGCCACCAGTAAAGCTGCCCCTCTTAACTCAAAGCTCTGGCTCCGTCCCTGTGTGGGGTTGATTTCAAATTGTATAAGAATTCCCTACAAAATCTCATTTTTACATTCTCTATTACAATCATGCTACATTATATTTGTATGTAGAATAAATAATGTCATATATAAACAAAATCATAAGAAATCAAAAGTTTTGTAACTAAGTAGAATTATGTATAGTAAGAATCATAATCGAATTCCCCCTACCCATCCTTATAACCATCAAATTTTATATATATATATATATATACTTTTTTTTAAGGGCACAAAAATCAGGCGGCCCAAACCCACTTAGAATTGTGAAATTGGAACTACCCGGTTAGGCCCAAACCAATAGATATGTGTAAAGAGAGTGGGATAAAACAAGTTGGGCATGGCCCGAGGATTCAGACAGAGAAGAAATAAGCAAAAGTCAAAGATTAAGTATATAAAAGGTTCTTTACAAGCTCGCCCGAGGATGATGTTCTTACGCAATGAGATACACTGTTCTCTCTCTTTTTCTCTGTCACCATTCTTGTTCTAATCTCTTTTTCTTTGATTTTTTATGGGGATCCCTTCATCAGGAAGTTCTCTTTCTTTATATACTCCTAAGCTTGTTGCATCCCAGCCCTCCATCTACCATCCTTCAGACTCTCCTTCGGACACTTGTCCCCTTAAACTCCTGTTGAAAGTGGTAGAATGAGCTGTTTAGCTGTAAATTCTACTATTCAGGTCACTTCTTCATTAATGCAGCTGATAAAGTTGTTGCCAGTCATTTAATGTGGAGGCAGTAGGTGAGCTTTCACTGGAAATTTCCTTCATCTACTTTGACTCTCTCTCTAAACACCATCCTCTCCATTCGGACTTCCAGGAAGTATTTTGTCTCTTCTCCTCCTCGGGCTTAGAATGCTTTTATAGTGATAGTCACAGCCTGTTGTATCCTTCTTCGGTCCTCGGGTCTCCCCACACACACACACACATATATATAATCCTAAAATTGCAAGACTTGATAAGAAATGAAAAAAAGAAAGCTTCAAGTTTCAAACCCTTTGAAACTTTTTATATTTCTTAGGAGATACATATAAAAAACTAAAGACTAATATTTATAAATTTAAATATATAAAAAATTCCGGTCTGATTTGGTCATATTCAGTGCACTATGGTCCTATTCGGTCCACTTTGGTAATGTTCGGTCCACTCAATTCTATTCAGTCGTCATATTCTGTCCACTTCGGTTATATTCGGTCCACTTCGGTCCTATTTGGTCCATTTTGGTTTTATTCAGTCCTATTCAATCATCTTCAGTCCTATTCGGTCCATGTTAGTCTTATTTAATCCACTTCGGCCCAATTTGGTCCTATTCAGTCCATTTAGTCTACTTTGGCCTTAATTGGTCCTATTCGGTCTATTCTGTCTACTTTGGTCTTCTTTGGTTCTATACGGTCCACTTCGGTTTTATACGATCCATTCTGTCTATTTTGGTCTTATTTGGTCCTACGATCTAATTTGGTTCTATATGGTCCACTTCGGTTTTATACGATCCATTTTGTCCATTTTGGTCTTATTTGGTCCTACGATCTAATTTGGTTCTATACGGTCCACTTCGGTTTTATACGATCCATTCTATCCATTTTGGTCTTATTCGGTCCTATTCAATCAACTTCGGTTCACTTTGGTCCTATTCGACCCAATTTGGTTCCTATTCTGTCCATTCTGTCCACTTTGGTCTTTTTCGATCTTATTCAATCCTTTTTGGTCCTATTCTATCCACGTCAGTTCATTTGATCTAAGTCGGTCCATTTTTGTCCACTTCAATGCATTAAGTCTATTTTTTATGCACTTACATAATGGGAAACACATCCAAATTTATTTTTAAAAATATAGAACTCAAACTCATAATATTTATCGTAGAATTTTGGTCCATTTCGATTCGGCTAAATTTAAGTGAAAGTTTTTCTAAACATAAATGCAATGAATATGCAAATGTAATTTTTAGATCAATTACTCATTTATTTAAATCTCATTACTTTTTTTTTTCTTTTTTACAAAAAAAGTCATTACTTTTAAATGAATTGCATGATATTGATTAAACCTTAAGCTATATATATATAATAAAATTTGGGCTTAGAAGCTGTGGTTGTGCCAAGTGATTGCTCTCATTAATTAGTAAATTAATTATATATTTTTCGTTAGGATGTATTTCCTTGATTAAGGATTAATATTTAACAACTGTTTAATTAGGTAAAAACTTATCATTTAAATTTCAACAATTTAAATTCTATTCAAACTAAAAAGTTTATTATAAAAAATTTCTAAACTTGAATCTCACACAATAACTCACATTTTCTTTCTTAAAAAAAAAAACATCATTTTGACTAAGGGATAACATTTAACAATAATTTAAAACAAATTTAAATTCTATTCAAAATAAAAGTCTATTATCAAAATTTTATAAACTTAAATCCCACATGACCCACGTTTTTGTTTTCATTTTTTTTCCTCAAGTTGCATGATTTAACAATAATTTAAAGCAAATTTAAATTCTATTCTAACTAAAAGTTTATTATTCAAATTTTCTAAACTTAAATCCCACATGACCCACGTTTTTGTTTTTATTTTTTTCCCTCAAGTTGCATGATTTAACAATAATTTAAAACAAATTTAAATTCTATTAAAACTAAAAGTATTTATTAACTAATAAGTCATCCTTATAATTAAATCTCACACAATACACCCCACATTGTTGTATCTATTATTTTTTTCAAAAAACAACTTATGCTTATATTTTAATCTAATAAATTCATCTTACTTATTGTTTTTTACTTATGAATTTGCATGCAGAATATAATGCCAAAGGAAGTTTACTACAAAGAAGTAAAACAATGGACACCCATTTAAGTTATTGGTTTTCTTATGTAAGTTTTTATTTTTTATTTTTATATTCTCAAATTTTGAACTATTTTTTGTATGTTTTGATTTTTGGTTCTGATTATTGTATTTAATTTGTGAATGTGTTGATTTTTTCAATTAGACTATCACTAGGAAAAAATTGGTAATTAAGGAACTATTTTGTTTATTATTGTTTGTGCTGACTAGGTATAGATTAAATATAACCTAAATAGAAATGATCAAACTTATTATGTATCTCGTATTAAATAATTAACACAAAACACAAAGAGAATTTTAAAATATAAAAATAGATAAACATCATGAAAGTTTAAAGTCTAAACAATCAAAACTTAAAGTAAATTTTTTATTAAAATTATTTTCTAATTTTCTAATTTATTATTATTATTTATTTAATAATTTAGTTTTAATTATTTAAAATTTTTTGAGCTTATAAATTTTTATCAAGTCATTCTCACAGAAATAATACTAGTCCTAGTATATATATAAAGCTTCAAGACTTAATAAAAAAAGAAAAAAGAAAAAAGAAAAAGGGTTTCAAGTTTCAACGGCTGAGACGGGGAGTTTGGTTTGGCCACAGGATTAGATAATCCAACGGCTAAAGAGAAACCCTAATCGCACATAGAATAAGAATAAGAGAAAAGCTTTTACTACTTAAACCAAAGTAGGCCAAATAACTCTTCCTCTTTCGCTTTCTCTCTTCACTCCCTTCTTAGCTACTGGTATAATCTCTTGCTCTCTCTCTCTGTGCTCACAGTTCTGTAATTTCGTATTTTTATTTTGTGCTCACTGTGATTATTGATTGTGATTATCTAATAACTGGTTAAATTTTTTGATCTGTTTCACTATCTGTGTTTGTTTTAATTGACTGCCTAACTTTTCAGCAATCCATGCCTTAAGTCTTCTAAGTGGTTTTTTTAGATAAAAAAGAAAAGAAAAATTGAAGGGGTTTTTTTAATTTTTAGAATTTATCATGAAGTTTGAAGAGAATTACTGTACTCAAAAGTCAAAGATAAGAAATCTTTAGCTGAATATATTTAGAACAAGGTTTCTCGTAATTTAACGGTTGGATTGCATGTTTTCTATGTTTTTAACATGCACGCATGTTAAATTTCGTTTAAATCGGATGTTATTTAGATCAATAACTTATAAAACATAATTTTATAACGCATGTCAATAACGCATGTCAAATTGATTGTCGTTCTTATAATAAGAATATGCAATTCAATAGTTAGATTATCAAAATTCACATCTAATAAAAAGATATAGAGAGTGTTTGAAGGGTTTCTGCTTTTCCTAAAATATTAGGAGAGAAATGGTAGATTTTCTATGCAAAAGAAGTCTATAGAGAGATGGTAGATTTTCTATGCAGAAGAAGTCTATTCTCTCAAGTAAAGGTTTTCCTTATTTATTCCGTTGTCGTCCAGCGGTTAGGATATCTGGTGGCTTTCACCAGGAGACCCGGGTTCGATTCCCGGCATCGGAATTATTTTATATGTTGAAGTTCCATTTTTGATTTCCAACACTCATTAGGATCTTCCATGTAATTGTTTGTGATTTTAATACTTTGTGTTCATCACGGTGAACACAAAAATCTTTCTATTTCTCAATAAAAGTTCATACTTATATTAAATAAGGTTTTCCCTGGTACCTGTTAGATGTTTTAGTATTTGTATTTTAAGTTTGTAAAGCTTTTGTTCTAAAATATTTTTTGGAGAAACATTTCTTGAACAGAAATTCTTTTTTGTGGATAAATCTGCTTGTTCAAGGATGTTATGAGAGGCAATTTTTATCTTGTGTTTAATTGTATTATCTTATAGAATTTTTGTTGTTGTTGTTGTTGGTATAATAATGGTAATTGTGCTTTTTTTGGAGTGATATCATGCATTAGAAATTAAATTTTATTTGTTTCATTTATTGATACATGATAATTTAATATGTTCCTTGCTTGCTATTTGTTCTGATGAATTAACTTTTTGCTATTTACTTTAGCTTCTTGCTCAGATTTTAGAATGGGTAAGGAGAAGGTTCACATTAGCATTGTGGTCATTGGCCATGTCGACTCTGGAAAGTCGACCACCACTGGACATTTGATTTACAAGCTTGGAGGGATTGACAAGCGTGTAATTGAGAGGTTTGAGAAGGAGGCTGCTGAGATGAACAAAAGGTCATTCAAGTATGCATGGGTTTTGGACAAGCTCAAAGCTGAGCGGGAGCGTGGTATTACCATTGACATTGCACTGTGGAAGTTTGAGACTACTAAATATTACTGCACTGTCATTGATGCTCCTGGACATCGCGATTTTATCAAGAACATGATTACTGGTACCTCACAGGCTGATTGTGCTGTCCTTATTATTGACTCCACTACTGGTGGATTTGAAGCGGGTATTTCCAAGGATGGTCAGACTCGTGAGCATGCTTTGCTTGCCTTCACCCTTGGTGTCAAGCAAATGATCTGCTGTTGCAACAAGGTAAATTTCTTACCTTGTAATTTCATACATAGTAATAAGTTCTTTACTGATTTTTATTTGTCTTCATGTTAGATGGATGCAACAACCCCAAAATACTCTAAGGCAAGGTATGACGAAATCGTAAAGGAAGTTTCTTCCTATCTGAAGAAAGTAGGATATAACCCTGACAAGATCCCCTTTGTTCCTATTTCTGGGTTTGAGGGTGATAACATGATTGAGAGGTCAACCAACCTTGACTGGTACAAGGGCCCTACCCTCCTTGATGCTCTTGACTTGATTTTGGAGCCAAAGAGGCCTACAGACAAGCCTCTCCGACTCCCACTTCAGGATGTCTACAAGATTGGTGGTATTGGAACTGTCCCTGTGGGGCGTGTTGAAACGGGCGTGCTCAAACCAGGTATTGTTGTTACTTTTGGCCCTACTGGGCTGACAACTGAAGTTAAGTCAGTTGAGATGCATCACGAGTCTCTGCTAGAGGCTTTGCCTGGTGACAATGTTGGTTTCAATGTGAAAAATGTTGCCGTCAAGGATCTCAAACGTGGGTTTGTGGCATCCAACTCAAAGGATGATCCTGCAAAGGAAGCTGCTAACTTCACCGCCCAGGTCATTATCATGAACCATCCTGGCCAGATTGGCAATGGTTATGCCCCAGTACTTGACTGCCACACCTGCCACATTGCTGTGAAATTTTCTGAAATTTTGACCAAGATTGATAGGAGGTCGGGCAAGGAGCTTGAGAAGGAGCCCAAATTTTTGAAGAATGGAGATGCTGGTTTTGTTAAGATGATTCCCACCAAGCCTATGGTGGTGGAGACTTTCTCCGAGTACCCACCACTTGGACGATTTGCTGTGAGGGACATGCGTCAAACTGTGGCTGTTGGTGTTGTCAAGAGTGTGGAGAAGAAGGATCCAAGTGGTGCCAAGGTCACCAAGTCTGCCGCTAAAAAGAAATGAGTGTTTTATTTTAGGAAGTCAATAGCAAAAGAAATGGGTTGCTTTTGTGGCTTTTGTTATTGCAGCCTCTTATATAGGGGCCTTGACTGCCTGGTGGTGGTTTTGAGCACCCAGGCCACCTGGGTGGCTTGACCGTCGGTGGCAAAAGCTGCTATCTGGTTGATACTGTTTTTAGTAGTATAGAGCTTCATAGTTGCAAGTGAGAGAACGAATTGGTATTTAATTTGATTTCCAAATTGTTGGTTTTTAAATGTATTTATGAGACTCAAATATTTTACGTCTGAAATGTCACCCCTAAGTAGTGGTGATATCTCATATCTGTGGGGACTTTTGTTTTTTTTCTTTCCTTCCAAAAAAAAAAAAAAATTGTTTCTCTTTCGTTTTTTGGGCTTTGCATTTTTTCAGTAAGAGGATTCATACGTTTCTGGGCGCTTTGGGCCTTAAAGAGTAAGGAAGGATACTATTCTGAGGGCAGAATTCTGCCCAATTAAATAGGCACGCGGGCTCATGGATTCTGTGGAAAATGTAGAATTTTCTAGTAGGAGACTGTGTTCCTTTGTTAGGAGCTACACAGGGAATGTTTAATGTTTATTTAAGGAACTAGATTGCAAGGTCTACCATAATTTACGTCCTGTAATTCAATAAATGGCGTCCTCTACAAGGTTCATATCTGCTCTAGGCGAGAGTTTTATGGCCGTTGGCCATTTCATTTTTGCAGTCCCCCCCCTACCCCCCGTGGCATCCAGACATCTTTTCTATGTTGAGAAGGATTAGAAAGGCGATCATCTGTTCATGTCCGGTGAAGTGATTCGGGGTCTTCAAACAGTTGCCAATGGCCAATTCGATTGACATCTATTGCACCCTGTTGTCAGGTGGTTGGTTGAACTTCCAAAGGGTGACATCTTGCCATGAATGGAAGTGATGAAACAGATTTGCAAAAAAATTGTGGTAGACTGTCTTGAAGCTTGATGTGTTGAGAAGCAAAGAACTAGAACGTGAATTACATAAGAGGATTCCTCCTCGGACCTATAGAATAGTTTATAAGATTTTTGTAGCACAATAAGGTATTCTAGAATTCTAACCAAACTTAAAGAATGGTTGTTTTCATTTTAGTCTCAATTAAACTATAAAATTGACTACTCATTCATATCATGAGCTCAGCACCATCACATCTTATTAATTGTTGTTATTACGCAGATCTATTAGGTGCTGATTTTGTATCACAAAGAAAGAAGAAAACTGTAATCAGTCAGACATACCAACCGAATGGGGTGCAATTATGCCAGACCAATTGGCTGAGAATAAACACTACAAAAAGTCATTAATCACTTAATTTCAACTTTTTGCCAATATTCTATGCTCAACAAATCCTAGTAGTAATATTCTTGCTTTGAATTAGAACGTAATTAGTCAACATAGAAAAGTGAATTCATATAAATGTTTCGAAAGATTAGCAAAAGTTGTCTCGTAAACCTTTTAAGTTGCACTCGGTTTCTAAAAATCCTTAACCAAATGCACTTCGATAGTAATTACTATATAAACGGTATGCATCTAGCTCCACGCAATTCTTGATGTTTAAGTTTATTTCCAATTTTCCAGACTCTTCATTTATTTAATTTTATTTTCTATAGGGTTGGTGTAATTTTGGACCCACCTTGTGCAAAATTCTTATGGCTCATAAGCAAGTTTACTTCGTGGTTATAAGGGTCCGTCCCCAGTCCTTTTCAACCTTGTGACTTGTGAGTAATCAATTTATTTTTTGAGAAACAACCTTGTGAGTAATCATTAATTAGTTAGTTAGTTAGTTAGTTTTTTTTTTTTTTTTTTTTTTTAGTATTTATTTTTTATTACCTAATGTTCTTTTGTTGGGGGGATAATTCAATAGTTGCTAGTTGAGGGATGAGAACTTTGAACGCTGAATATGTCTCCATTAGAAATATCATGATGTGTCAACCAATTGAGTTACAAGACCATGGCAATAGCAATACATCTTGTAAGAATAATAGACTTCATATACTGCATAAATTAAAAGTTTATTTCCCTACTTACAAGTCCTACCAATCTAATGCACACAGCATGAGTTATTGACTTGTTTCTAGGTAGAATTTGAAGTTCTATACCATGACATATTTAAATCTCAACAAAAATTAGAGCATGCTACATGCCTAATTGCCTCATGAATCTTCACATAAATTTATTATTATTATTATTATTTTGATAATTCAATAATTACAATGGTGTTAGAAACATCAAAATGTGCTAATTGAGCTACAAGGCTTTTGGCGAACATCATGTAAATTTTTTGATATATCAATTACAATTGGGAAGGGAGAAATTTGAACCTTGAATGTCTTTATTAGAAATACGAGAAGATGTCAATTAGTTGAATTATAAAACTCTTGGCGCAAACCGTCATGAAATTGAATGAAAAAGATTCCTCCTAAAAGGAAAACTTTGAGCTTTTTATCATATTTTTTTTATATAAAAAAACATTTATTCTATTTTCTTGTACAACAAAAATTATTGTATTGGTGCTTTTTTTATATTCTATTTTCTACATTTCTACTCTACATGACATAATAGATCATACTTATGGTTTGATATATATTGAACTTCAAACCAGCCAGTTGATGGGTTCCATCCCAACAACTATATGGTTGGTGCAGACAGCAACTCAAGCTCTCATGTGTCTTCCTCTCCATCTTCCTTTTACTTCAAGATATAACTAATGAAAGCAACTCCTTCACCAATGAACCAATTCCATAAAAAAACAATTAATCATTTGAGTTTGCCTGTGCCTATCATAGACCTTACCATTTTTTGTAACCAATATGACCTTCTCAACATTCAAATATAACTATTGGCCATAGTATACAATATAGTCTTCATTTCTCATTTCCTATAACAAGAACACCCACCCAAGTCAGTACTGACTCTGACTGCTATTTCCACCCCAAATTTTGTGATTCCAGTCCTTCTTCAGGGTCTAGAAAAAGAAAAAAAAAATGGGGTCTTTGGAAAGGTCAAAGAAAAAAGTTCAACTATGGAAAAAAGCAGTAGTCCATTTTTCTTTGTGCTTTGTTATGGGGTTCTTCACAGGCTTTGCTCCAACGGGTAAAGCTTCAATGTTCAATAACCATGTTGCCTCATCAAATAGATCAGAATCTTCACCACAGCCTATTGAAATGTTGCACCTAGCAACAAATATTAATAGAAGTTTGATAGCTGAAGCTCCGGTGACCATTCCTCAGAGGCATAAAGACTTGGAACACACATCACCACCAGAAGAATTACGAGTAGAAGAAGAAAAACAACCCAAGTTGACACCAAGAAGATTTGTAATAATTGTCACGCCAACAAGCACAAAAGATGAGCTTCAAGGTGTTCTTCTAAGGAGGTTGGCTAATACCATAAGATTGGTTCCTCCACCATTGCTGTGGATTGTGGTGGAAGCTCAAAGGGATTCAAATGAAGTGTCTGAAATCCTTAGGAAAACAGGTATCATGTACAGGCATTTGGTTTTCAAGGAGAATTTCACGGACCCAGAAGCTGAAATGGACCACCAAAGAAACATTGCGCTTAAACACATCGAACAACATAGGCTGAGTGGGATCGTACACTTTGCCGGGCTTTCCAATGTTTATGATATCGACTTCTTTGACCAGCTCAGAGATATTGAGTATGTAACTCTTTACTCTTCTCTTATCTTTGGTTTAATTTGCAGTTCGCTATAAACTATCATGTTATTTAATTTAATGTTCCTTAAAACTACAAAATTTTAAGCGGTTTATTTCGATACTAACATTTTATGGAAAATTAATCATTCTTAAAAAAAAAAAAAATTTCATTTAAAATTTTTTTTTGGTAGTAACCTTAAAATGAGTTGGACAACTATCTTTTGACTTTCCTTATTTAACTTCATTTGAGATAAGGTTGTTTTTTGGAAAATTTTAATGGAAAATAACTTTTATCTCATGTCAAGTAAAATAAGAAAAGTTTGTTTTGACATTAATATTTTTTTGGATAGTGAATTATTTTCCAAAAATTATTTTAAAAAAATTATATTATTTTCTTATGTTTGGTAGTAAATTTAAAATGAGTTGGATAACTATTTTTTGACTTTCCTTATTTAGTTTCAAGTAAAATAAAAATTGTTTTCTAGGAAATTTAGCAGAAAGTAACTCTATTTCATGCCAAACTAAATAAGATAATTTTCTTTGGACCTTTTTTTTTATACTACCAAACACAGAGAAAAAAAAAAAAAAATTCCATTGAAACAAATCTTATTACTCAATTGGCTAGTACCTCTGGTATTTTGAAAAGAAATATCCAGAATTCAAATCCTCCCCCAAATATTGAATTATCAAATAAAAAATCTAAAATTTTTTAGATCAACACTCTAATTTGAGGTTAGTAAGGTGATTGGATAGATCAATGCACATTAATTTGTAATGTGATCGATCAACACATTAATCTGTTCATTTTGATACTGATTTATATGGTCCCATGCATAAGCATTATAAATTAACCTCAATAATAATAATAATTTAAAAAGATATTACAAATGTGACCCATAATCTATAATGCATAGCTCTACATTTTGAAAATTGAAACTAGGTTTTTTTAAATTTTTTTTTTTTTTTAATTTTAAAACGTAAAGTTCCTGATAGGCCGATAGAATAAGAATGCCATAAACGGGTCAGTATAAAAGTACAAAAAATATTGTTGGTGAAAGTTTCGAAGTTTCTTCCACAAAAGTTTTCAGACAAATTTCTACATTGTTGAGTAAGTCGGACGCTGCAAAGCTTGCCAATTTGTTACGAAAATTGTTATAATTATTATCAATTTGTTTCTTTCACTTTCACTAATGATGGCGATTAGTAGTTAGTACCACACTATCAACATAATAAATAAATATTAAATTTATTTATTTAATAATATTAATATATCAATTTGTAAGATTTATATAATAATTGCATTTTTGGTTTTATATATATATATATATATATTTGGGTAAACTGTAAATTACATTCTTAAAGTTTGGAGGTATTTGAATTTTATATCCTGAAATTTCAGAATTTAGATTTTATTTCCTGAAGTTCAGGGATGTTTAGATTTTATACCTTAACGTTTCAGAATTTAAATTTTAGAGGCGTCTGGATTTTACTCTTTAAAATTTGGAAGTGTTTGAATTTTACACTCTAAAGTTTCAAAATTTGTGGGTGTAAAATCCAAATACTTCCAAACTTTAGGGAGTAAAATCCAAATTCTAAAACGTTAAGATGTAAAATCCAAACACTCCAAACTTTAGGGGGTAAAATTCAAATTCTAAAACTTTAGAATGTAAAATTTAAACACCTCCAAACTTTAGAGGTGTAATTTACTATTTACCATTTTTTTTTCTTTTACCTTAGAAGTTTATTGGCTTAATGTATTACATAACAGGAGGTAACTCTATCCTTTCTATTAAATTTTTCATTCTGTGGCCAAAGGGTTTCATTGTTTTTAATTTCCTAATCAACAGTTTAGTAAATTTTCCTGGTGTCGGCAGGATTTGGTTACGCCTACTTTTCTCATTTACAAATAGCTCTGATTCCTAGAGCTACATGCTTCCAAATGTTAAAGGATGACATGCATAGTTGGTAAGAAAAAAATAATAAATAATGCATCTGATAATAAATTTCCAAAACCTTTTGATTTTAACAATTTTTTTTGTTCCAACCAGTTATTTTACCTTGAAAAATAAGTAGGAAGTTAGTTGAATGATTAAGATCGTTAATCTAATTCTCTCCAGTTGCCTTTTCTTAAGATCTAAATTTTTCAACGGGGAAGATTTGTAGCTTTCTGTCATACTTCAGTTCAGGTAGTATTTTGATTCAGTTTAGGAATATTCTATGGCACTTAATAAGATGTTGACCCTAACTTTCTAGTTTATAGTAAAGATTATTTATTATTTATTTTTGTGGGTGGAGGGGTTAATTATTAAAATTCTTTTTTAACATGTGGAACATTTTTTATCAGCCCTTTAAAAGAAGGATACAACTTGTATCCAGTGTCTTTTTGTATTAGACCCGATACGATTCGGATAAGTGACCAGTTTTAAACATGTACTCAAATTGTATCGTGCCCAGTGCAAAAAAACATTGGACACAAGCTTCATCCTTAAAAGAAAACTTTTTTTTTTCTAGTTTTCGAATTGCAATTATTTATTTAATTAGCATTATGTTTCGATTGGAATACTAACATCATGTTCAAATCCCCAATTTTTATAACTATTGAATTATAATTTATTTTTTCTACATTCATGGCCCCACAATTGCTACCTTAAAAATGAAAATAATAATAATATTTGCAATACAGGATTTGGTTCGGATCAGTTGGGTGAGATTTTGTGATATGTCATTGTCTTAATTCTTATAGACTCATAGTAATCCTCATTCATTGTCGGATAAATTGCAGTGTGTTTGGGACATGGCCAATAGCTTTACTCTCAGCAAACAGGAATAAAGTGATGATAGAAGGACCAGTTTGTGATTCTTCACAAGTTATAGGATGGCATCTAAAGAAAATGAACAATGAATCAGATACAAGGCCACCAATTCATATTTCAAGTTTTGGGTTCAATAGCTCCATTCTCTGGGACCCTGAGAGATGGGGTCGCCCTTCAGCTGGGCAAAAATACTCTCAGGTATCTCAATCTTAACCAAACACTGCAGTTTAGTATTGTTACCGAACGAGATAGAGATTTAAACCCTGAATGTTTTTTTTGTAAACATCAAGAAATGTCAATCAATTGAGTTACACGACTCTTGATAGGAAATAGAATTTTAAGCCCGGAAAGTTTTATGATTTAATTAAATGAAAAAAAAAACTATAATTAAAAAACATTTTAAGGTTTAGACTTTAGAGTAGTATTTGACAAATTCTAGTCAATAACCAAATCATAAAGAGATTTTAGATGGGATGTGAGAAATGACCAAAGATACATAATAAAAATACTTTTGTCATACTTAAATCCAACTAATTCAATTAAGAGCCAGTATTTAATAAATATTAATAATATGATTATTATATTGTTAGTGTTAGTTACTGTTATTACTTATTTTATTATTACTCTCTCTCTCTCTCTCAAAATGATTGGGCATTGGGTGTCATTTTGAAAAATAAAGATCGAACTAATATTTTTTTATTAAAAAAATGTACTAGAGATCTTTAATCTTTAATGCTAATTTTTTATAATAGATCTTTAATGCTAAAGTTAAGGTTTGGAATCTCCAAATTGTTGAAGGGAGAAAAACTCTTTGCCAAATTGTTGGTATGGGTGACAAATTTCGTTATAGAGTTTTGAAGGGGCTTAGCTCTTTAGGGCTGTCTAACAGACTAACACAATCCAAGGCCCTAAAATTGGTTCTTTTATATTTAAAGTAATTTACCTATACAAATACATTTATGTGTTAGCATCATTTTCTTCACAATAAACTACAAAGTTAATATTTTCATAATATTTATATAAAAAAAACAATAATTTTATAATAAAGCCTAAGTGACAATTTTTAATGGTAAATATCAAAATGATGTTAATGATGTATCTAAATAAAAACTAATAAAAACTTATTACCTAAAATTTATTTCAAAAATATTATCAAAATATACTGCCATAACTTTGTTTTTTATATTTTATATTTATTTATTTCTTTTTTCAAAGGAGGCGTGGGATTCTACTGCACCTTCCAATGACACATGATGCAATCTTGTTCAGTACTTTTAAAATTTCCTTTTCAGATTTTTTTTTATTTAAAAAAAAAAGAACGAATAATTGAATATACAATTAAAAAAAGGTCTTGTGTTTATGAAGCTAATCATAACTTTATGGGTGTAACGGGGTCCCACTGTACCAGCTGCTAATAAGATGCGCTTTGAGTTTTGTTCTGGTTTGGCCAACCTCCAGCGTTAGGTAAAGAGATGATAATTAAAGCTTTGATCGTTCAATTAAATAATTATTACTCAATATGTTCATGAAAATATAAAATTAAGAAGTAGATTTATTATTATATCATGCAACTCCATGCCATTATTTAGCAATTACTTTTTTTTTATAGATAATAATCAATTACTAATAAAACGAAAACAAAGAATATGTGTGTTTGTGAGTAATATTGATTTTTTTTTTTTTTTGTCAATGTGTGACAGAATTCAATGAGATTCGTCAAACAAGTAGTTCTTGAAGATGATACCAAATTGAAAGGAATCCCACCAGATGATTGCTCCAAAATCATGCTTTGGAATCTTTATTTTCCAAGTGAGACATCACCAATTAATCATCTTCAAACCACTGCATTAGATGGTACTCAGAGGAAATAAGAGGGATCATGAAACTGTTAAAAAAGAGAAAAAGGACAGGTGAGATTAAGAGGAGATTTTAAACAGTGGAGCAGTTGCAATCATATACATAGATGTCAATTTTTTTCTTTTTTCCTTTTTGTCATGTATTTTTGTTATAGATTTATAAATTCTTTGTAATAGTATATTTTGAGAGCAGTCTTTGCATGTGAGTATGACTCAAAATCTAAAGCATAAATCATTACAATCAAATGTTCTTGGATTTTTTTTTTCAAGTGAACCAAACTAAATTTGCTTACAATGCAAGTTAATCTAGTTATGAAGAAGCATGAGGTTTGGCAGTGAAATAAGTTAGAATTTTTCCCCCTTTCAGTGAAAAGGGAAATGCATTAAAGAAACAAAATAGTAAATAATACAAAGTCTAGAGTACAAAACATCTCAAGCGTTAATTATAAGTTGGTACAAATTAAAGCACATGAAGGAGAAGATGAATAAAACACAAAAATATCTCTAATAGAGCTTCCTTCTTTCGCCAAAAGATCCACGCAATGATTCCTTTCATGGGGATATTATGCGAATGAGCCTCGTCAAAATACTGGAGTAGTGCAATAAAAAACCAGAGCACTAAAAGGGTGAGTAATTTCAGTTAAAGAACAATGCGATGTAATGATGCTAACTACAGAATTAGTGTCTATTTTGATGAGCAACTTTCGAATGTTAAGCCGAACATTGCTCATGTGAGAACCACAAAGGCAAAAACAGTGAGCATTTCCATGTTTAATAGCATCTTCAACAATCTCTTTAAAGGTATATTAGAAATTACTTTCAATTCTTAATTGGATTTGATTAATGTGAGGTCGGTGTAAGCCTTGGATTGAAGACCGAACTATGCAGGCATTTCGGTTGACCTAGCCATCAATTTTCAAATCCCTTCTCCTTGCTAGTCAGACATTTTAGCCATCTTCAAAGACAGTACCTATTAGCTCACTTCATGTGCCTATATGTACCCCATTCACTCGTTAAATATGGTTCCTTTTTCTTGGTAGAATGTCCATCAAGTTGCAATGACTTATCACTGTTTGGTTATTGTCAATGTTCTCATTGCGATTCCATCTTTTCCTTGAAATTTCACCACTCATAATAACCTATTTTTAGAGGGGGTGAAAATTTGTATTTATAGGTGTTGGAGAACGTTTTTGCTAAAGACCCTACAAGCCCACACAAAGTGAGGCCCAATGCCTTTCCAGCCTGTTATCTCTATTTGTAATATTTTATTTTCATACATGACCTAAGCCAATGTACTTTTTATAGAGAAATTAAAGGTATGTAGTACGGAGGGCAAAGAGTGAACACGGTTAAAGTTGAACTTCTGCTAATAAAAATAAAAATAAAAATAAAAGTATATATACACCGATTAATTCAATAAATTTTTTTTTTTTGGTTAAATAAAATGGGACCCTTATGGTTGTATTATACCCCTGGGCAGGGCGCCGGGCTGGGATAGGCTTAAGCCGTTCTACCCAGTCCGTGTGAGGGGGCCAACTCTCACTAAAGATGCCCACCAACAAGAGCCTGCTGGCAGCGGGAATCGAACTTGGGCTGGTTAGGCGGAGCGAACGAACCTTACCAGCTGAGCCAATCCCTCGTTGGCGATTAATTCAATAATTGGAATGATAGATTTGAATCATGTACATTTCATTAGAAATATAAAAAATTACTATAGAACTCTTTGCAAGCATAGCCAAAGTTAGTTATGTTTTACTTTTACATAGTTTTATTTTTATTTTTTAAAAATAAAAAAGTTAGGTTTACAGAGTTAAGATTTTTTTTTTGCATAAGATCATTAGTTAGAAAAATGAACCATATTGAGCTTAGTTAAGGGTGTGTGCCCATCTGAGGAATTTGATTGAATGCCACCGGATAGCAAACTCTTCTGTCTTCTCTTCAGGGTCGGTGAGTCCTTGTTTTTCCTTGAAAACAAAAGAACAATCATGTCGGTGGTCATCATAAATATGAAATATCCCATTTAACCTACTACTACTTCTTTTGTAGTTTGACATGTGCAAGTAATAATGGTGGCAAGAGAGATCTTACGAATTTACATTTGTGGTACCACTAAAGTTAGTAAAAATACATATAGCTTAAAGTCTAGTAGCACCTTTCTCCTTTTTACCTAGGATTAGATTAGCCACCCTATTCTCAAAAAAAAAAAAAAAAAAAAAAAAGCTACCCTAAACTTGTTTTTATTTTTTATTTTTTAGAGGTAAAATTTTAACCTATGACGTTTGTTCCTGATAATTGTTTTTTATCATCAGATCAAAACATTAATTAGTTTTTGTTGTATGTAGGGATAGAACACAAATCTCTCATTCGACGACAAAAAACTTTTTTTTATTAGTTAAGCTAATTAGAATCCACTTTATTTTTTTTATAATAAAAAACTGAATAAAAATGTTATGAAAATAGTGAATTACTCACGGAATCAAATTAAGGGAAACCAGAAAAAAGGTTCAATAATATATTTTGTTGACCTTCTTGTTATTGGGTTGCTACAAAACCATGTCTTATTCAAGACAAGCTGAACTACTTTATAATCAGGAACAAGCATCTAGGCCATATTTTCAAACCTGCATAATTGATCAGTCGTTAGATTCAAAACACTTAACAGCTATGCCTTAGAAATTTGGATATATTATCAGTACCCAACCCCACCACTCTATTTGTTAATTAATCAGCTAATGATATGATTTTCATACTAATATCCAGAGAGGAAGAAAAAAAAAAAAAAAAACAGCAACAGTAAAATGCAGCCCGGTAGAGTGATTGGATTGAGTTAATTTTGATTATTATAAAAATAGAAGATTTTGTTAGCTTGATGACCAATTAAGTGGGCAATGTTGGACAAAAAAATAATGGATTTGCACAAGTTGCAATAAGTAATACTCAGAAGGAAAATTACAGTGGTCAACAGTTATTTTTATTTTGGAAAATGGGAATGGATATTTTTAGGGTAATGGTTAACAATTCATTTAAAGAAAGTTTTTATGGAAAAAAAAAAAAAATTGACAGCTTTTTTCATTTTCAATAAAAATGGTGTCAAAACTTTTCTAAAATGGATTGTTAACTATTGCCTTAAAAGCAGTCGTTGGCATGATCCTTTTATTTTTATAAGTAAAATTCAATAAGTAAGAACCAAAATCCTTCTCCACCTGTCCTATCACCACAAACACACAAATCGATTGTAGAGATGAGGATGGATCCCACACAATTACAAAGTAGCCAAAGAATGGGTAAGATAATTGAGTTCCCTTAAGACAAGGGAAGTATAACAAAAAAGACATGTAAAAAGACAGAATAGACCGAATGTCATCTTCTATACCTAATTATTGTTATAGACGTGGTTGTTTCTTCCTTATTTTTATTTGAGAAAATTACAATTTCAATTTATAGTTTGAGTGTAACAAATTAAATGTAATACTTTAGTTGCCAAGAGCTCTATAGGTCAACTAGTCAATACCTCTTGGTGCTGGATTCAAATCCCATCATTTCCCCATTGTAATGCCTTGTAAGCAATCAATTAAATGGTGAGGATATGTTCTATTATCTATAGGATCATACCTCTGTATCCTTGATCACTAAAATTATGTTTGAGATTTAATTAAACTCTAAATTTTCAAATAGTAACAAATTAAACATTATAGTTATCAAAAGTAATAAATTAAATTCTGAAATTTTAAAAGGTAATAAATCAAACCTTAAATTATAAAAAAAAAAAAACTAATTAAAAAGTATAATTGTTAAAATAATAAATTAAACCCTAATATTTTAATAATGAAAACATATTAAACATCAAATCATTTAAGTGGAAAAAAATTATGCTTAAGATTTAATTAAATTACGATGTTCTAAAAAGTAGCAAAGTAAATTGTAAAGTTTCAAAAGTAATAAATTAAACACTAAGATTTTAAAATGTAATAAATTAAACCTCGTCTCATTTAAGTGTAAAAAAATTATGTTTGAGATTAGGTGAGGCCATCAAGCCCATGTATGTGAAAATGCAGTACACAAAGACTTTGTGAAAATTCTTTGTGTCATTGAGGAGTAAAGAGCTTAAGGAGCTGTAAAACTTTTACAGCCAGCAAAGGAAAAGAGAGAGTATTACCAAAAAGATTAAAGAGAAGTGAGTGTGTGTAGGACTAGAGTAGCCGCATATTATTGCAAGGTAGTTAAAAGTGTGTGATATTAAAATTATTCTCCGTAAAACTTTTACTTGCAGTAAAAGCAAAAATAAGAGTATTACCAACAAGATTAGAGAAAAGTGACAATTAAGTGAGTGTTGGAGAAACTAGGATTAAGAGTATAATATTACACGACACTTGTGGCAAAGTGTATACCAGAATGATTTGAAGTAAAACTTTTACCCGCAGTAAAGATAAAGACAAGGGAATTACCAAAAAGAACCGAGAGAAGTGAGTGTCCGGAAGAAGAGTAGGACTTGGAGTATCTGATCCCTTTCACCAAAGAAAAACAGCGAGTGTTTGTTAATGAAGTGGGGTCACCCTTTAAGCAAAACCAGCTGGTCTGGTCTAGTCTCCCTCATATTCCCTTATCATTCATTTTTTGCTTCCCAAGATCTCATTTTTCCCTTCTTTCTTGTAAACAAGGAGGGGTTAGGAGAATCCGTTCTTTTTGTTTGTTTTGTGGATGAAGGAAGCAAAGAAAGAAAGAAAGTGAGAGATATAGAGGGCCTCCTGTTGAATAAAGAGAAGAAGCTCTTTGAGATCTGCCATTTTGTTCACTCAGGTACTTTTGCTTTCTCTTTTCCATGGACCCCAATTGAGCAATAGTGGCAATTTACTTCATTCTGTCCTGCAATGCATTTTTTTCCTTTTCCTTTTATTATGCTTTTTTGAGATTTTGTGTGTAGATTTTTCTGTTTTGGATAATGGGTTTTGCTGGTTTTGTCTTAAAAATATTGCAACTTCAACGTTTGAGTGTTGCAGCATTTTGATTGGAAGCTGTTAGACATGTTGAATTTGGATTCTTTTCCTTTTTCTTGTTGAGAAAAATGTAAGAAGAGAGAATATAGAAAGAGAATGTGTTGTAGATTTAGTGTCATTTCTAGAATAGAAAAACGCCTTAAACGGTCAAACCTTTGTCTTACTGTGCTAAATTAACTTTTTTACCTTAGTGGAGTGGAAATTTAATGTTATGGTGAATCGACTCAATTTAGAACAGAAGATTCATGAAATTGTTGTCCTTCTCTTCTAAGATTTAGAGTTTTTCTTTTTGTTTCGTCTAGATTTTTATTCATTAATTTGAATTCAAGTGTTGCTTATTTGGAAGGATTGTGTCTTAGGCCACTCTTTCCTTACTCTCTTAGATTTTACATATCCAAAAAATGACATTCATCGTGCTTTGGAATTTGTTAAATTACTCATCCAAAAGGGAATTTAATTGCCTTTAAAATTTTCCAACTTTTGAATGGTTTCCATGAAGGATTGAATTAAGGAATGATAAGAAGATGGGGAGGAAGGGAAATTGGTTTTCTTCTGTAAAGAAAGCTCTCAGCCCAGAGTCCAAGGAGAAGACAGGCCAGGTTTGGAGAAATCCCATTATAGTCAATTTGATTTTCTGGAAATTTTGTAAATTAATTGGGTTTCTCATAGTGTCAATGACTGTTTTGCAGAAATCAAATAAATCAAAGAAGAAATGGTTTGGAAAGCAAAAACACTTGGGTTTAGAATCTACCTCTTCAGAAACTGTCACAGTCCCCCCTCTTCCTCAGCAAGAAGAGGTGAACTTAAACAATGTGGAGAATGAACAGAGCGAACATGCTTACTCTGTTGCGGTAGCCACTGCTGTGGCTGCTGAGGCTGCTGGGGCCGCTGTTGCTGCTGCTCATGCAGCTGCCGAGGTTGTTCAACTCCCTACAGTTACTCGGTTTGCTGGCAAATCGAAGGAGGAAGTGGCAGCAATCAAGATTCAAACAGCATTTCGAGGATACCTGGTATGTGTTACACTGATTTTTTGTCTTTTCCCTTTGTTGTCTTTCTTTTTTTCCTCTCTCTCTTTCTTTTATTATTGCAGCTGTTTGGTTCAATACAAGCTAAATCTTTAAAAGGGCTCCAATATAAGTGGATTTTTCATGCAATGTCCACCAGTGGCAAACCTAGTGGTTTTCTCAAGATGTGCTTGCAATTTTGATTGATTATTTTCAGGCAAGAAGAGCATTGCGGGCATTAAGGGGGCTAGTCAGGCTGAAATCATTGATGGAAGGGCCTGTTGTGAAACGCCAAGCTGCAAAAACCCTCAGATGTATGCAAACTCTAGCTCGTGTGCAATGTCAGATCCGTTCCAGGAGGGTCAAGATGTCAGAGGAGAATCAGGCTCTCCAGAGACAACTCCTACAGAAACAAGCAAAAGAGCTAGAGTGCTTGCGGGTCTCTGTTGCTTCTCTTTAATTTTGTTGAACTCTAGAAATTTTACTAATCACTTATAGCATGTTTCATCATCTAATTTATTGCCACTGAATTCAGTAATTATATTTGTATGGACATGAAAATCTCAGGGGTTCTTATTGAGATTAGAAATCTGGAAGATAGGTTTACTTTGGGCCCATATCCCTGAAAACTTGTTCTATATATTAACAATTGAGGGTAGGTTCAAAATTATCCACAAAAAGAACATCAAAAGCATGTGGAATTTCATTCCGGTGCTGACATAGACTGTACTAATGGGGCTTTACCACTTTAGTAGTATAGTTCTGTTTCCTCAATGAATCCCTTTTTTTTATTTTTATTGTTATGTGAATACTTTTTTGTTGTAGAAATACCTCATTTAGCTGCCTTTAACTTCTTTAGATATTATAACAGATTGGAGAGGAATGGGATGACAGCATACAGTCAAAGGAACAAATTGAAGCAGGTCTACTTAGCAAGCATGAGGCAACTATAAGGAGAGAAAGAGCACTGGCTTATGCTTTCTCTCATCAGGTGATCTATGTCTCTTATTACATTACATACTTCAGCTCTACTAAAAGATGATATAAATATTAAAACGAAAGGACAATGATCATAAAATGCATGGTGTAAGGCAAGAAGAAGAATGAGAGGGAATTAACTTATGCATTTGATTTGCAAGTTATGTTTTAAAAGTGGCTAATGAGACATGGCTCAAATGGCACTTCCTTCTCTCACAAGTGTGGGTGGAGAGTGAGGCTGTGGGTTCAAAACCCATTGAGTGCATGTATGACTTACCAATAATATGTATATTACATCTTAGTGACCAATATTGCTTTTTTTATTTCATATTGTAATAGAATCTTGAGGCCTCTTGTATTATGAAGCCTTAGAAGACACCTGGCTACCATTTTTTGTGAGAGGTTCCTGTTCATAGAGTGAATAGAGCGAACACTGATGGCATTAGACTGCATAAATATTTTTATAGAACACTGTCAGGACTCAGAATGCATGAAGGTCTTTACCATATATTTTCTTTTTATCCTTCCTCTCTGTGTTTGTGGATGGATAGAGATGCAAGTTTGGTTAGTTCACAAACTTTTCTGATATAGTGCATGTTCAATTGGATAACTTGGTGACTTGTAATTGAGGTTGAATGTTCTAACTTGATGTCTATAAAGTCAAAATGTTGGCTGATCTAGGCAGAAAAACACTAGTTGGTGACCTTTTGCATGTTTATCCAGTCTGGTTGGTAAAATTGAGCTGGAATTAGTTGTCAGTAATATATTTGCAGATTATTAACCTTATTTGAAAACACTATGATGCATATCACCTATTATGTACTATACCTTCACATGTGATCTGTGCTTACTATTTGCTAGTCCAATAGTCTTTTGAGCTCCAACTTAAGTTTTCTGAATGTTGAATGAACCAATATCTGAGTCCTGACCCCTGCAATGAATCACTCAACAGCAAAGCTTGAAGAATTCTTCAAAATCTGTAAACCCAATGTTTATGGATCCAAGCAATCCCTCCTGGGGTTGGAGCTGGTTGGAACGATGGATGGCAGCTCGCCCATGGGAGAATCGTAGTTTGATGGAGAAGGAATTGAACAATGACCACTCATCTGTAAGGAGCGCAAGCCACAGCCTTATTGGTGGAGAAATCAGTAAGTCTTATGCTCGCTACCAGCTCAATGCTGAGAATAATTCCCCAACAGCCAGTCAAAACCCAGGCCATCCTAGCTTCCAGTCCCCTTCAGCTCCTTCTAAGTCAGCTTCTTCAAAAGTAGCTAAAAAAGTGAAGGCAGCTAGCCCAATGGGTGGCTGGGGCCCAGAAGATGACTCGAAAAGCATGGTGAGTTTGCAGTCAGAGCAGCAGTTCCGAAGGCATAGTATTGCTGGGTCATCAGTGAGAGATGATGAGAGCCTGGCAAGCTCTCCAGCAGTTCCAAGTTATATGGTACCCACCAAGTCTGCAAGAGCTAAGTCCAGGGGGCAAAGTCCATTGGGGGTAGAGAAGAACGGGACACCAGAAAAGGGGTCTTCGGGGCCTACAAAGAAACGGCTATCATTCCCACCCTCACCAGCCAAGCCAAGGCGGCATTCAGGTCCACCAAAGGTGGACATCAGTCTTAAATCAGAAAACAACACGAGCAATGGGGTGGCCGGTTGATCATTTCTAGTCCATGAGGAATCAAGGGAAAGAAATCAAAATGGATTTGGACAGTTTCTGGAGGAAAGGAAAAATAAAGGGTCTATTTGATTTGTGAATTCACTATGTTCTTAAAAGCTTCAATTCATTATTGCTTTGTAGGTGCTCCATTGTGGTTGATATTCATCTCCATTGGCAGTCATGCATTTTATTCATTCCTAAATTTTTTATTTTTTTAAATTTATTTTATTGAGTTCTCTATGTAGTGATGATAACAAAACCTATCTGAACCCAATTCTGCCTCTTGAATATTTTCTTCATGAAAAACGGTTGATGGTCTGTTAAATTGATTGATTCCACGAATTGGTGTAATGGATATTCAATTTCTTATTTACTCAATTGTTGGTGCTTATAGTTATAGCTGCTGTCTTTATTGATTTGTTTCTTTGTTGTAAATTTAGAGCTAAATAAACCAGAAGTTACCATTGATGACTAATTTCTACACATGTATCTCCTAGTTACCACCATAATATTTTAAGCTCAATTTATTTGTGGCAATTATGAATGTACATGATGAGGATAATCTTTTTTTTTTTTTTTCTTTTTTGTGAAGGAAGAAGAATGAGATTCAACTCAATGTAAATGTGAGATTTGTGAAGATTTATAACTAAAATAAGGGAATTAGGGCTATTAGCCTATTAATAGTACATATGTCTTCATGCACATATTTTAAAAAATATATTTCCCTTCACTAAGAATTATGTGGCTGGAGAAAAAATTAATTTGTGGCATCTGTCAATTACACTGACACACCATCTCAATTTTTTTATGCATAAGTGCGTAAATTTCTTCTCTCAAACAAAAAAAAAAGCGTAAATTTATATATAATGCTGAAGTTTGAATATGAGAACTTCAATAAACCCTGTTCTCACAATAGTCTGGGAAGAAGAATAAATTTTCTTTTTTGGCTGGAAAATAAATAGATTATTTCATATATATATTTACTGAAATATCTATTATTAATTTAATTATAGATGAGAATAAAAAATAAGTATATAAAATCATAAACCCTAAACACTGACAATTACCTCCCCATGCCCAAATGCAAGGGTGAACGCACAAGCCTCAGTTCGAGCTTGGGGAAGGTTGGAATATTTATGTAGTATATTTAACCAGTACAAAAATAAAAAAGTAAAATCTAACAAGTATTTCAATCAATTTGGTGCATAGAGCAAAGTATAGTTTTTTAATATGAAAAAAATTATCTTATGAGACAGTTTTATGAGACATTTATCTCACAATATGCGTGGGTCTCATATGTTATTGTGAATGGCTCAGCCCAATGGAACAAAGGTTTTGGGCTGAGTTCCCCAATTTACTTGTATTATGGGTCAGGAATATCCAACAATGGGAGGCCCCAAAGATGGCGATGCGGTTTTTATAGGAGGCAAACGAAAGCGTTTTTTTTTTTTTTTTTTTTTTTTTTTTTTTTTTTTTTTTTGTATTCCTACCCTCCCTAAGAATATCACAGTGTAACTGACCCCTCTCTATGAAATCCGGATTGGACTTCTTTCTCTTCGGGATGTGTTTCTCCTCACTATTCTCGTGTTTCTCTCCCCTAATTTTTTCAACCCCCTTCCCTCTATCCATCGGTCTTTATTTATAGACTTCCTTTAGTGGGATCGTCATGATGAGAGGGTTGTTTCCCATGTTGATGAGTCCCTCTGAGCTATATTCCTGACCAGATGGGACCCGCTACTTGTGACTGACGTGACTCTCTTAGAACTTGCACTAGGCGCCAATTGATGCTCGGCGGGTGGATTCCCCCAATGCATTATCCCTTGATCTCGGTATAATAGAAGATGTTCGGTCAAGCCATGAGCTTGGACCAGGCCCGTCTAGGGAATGGGCTAGGTGCTCGGTTAGTAAGTAGGGCGGGAAGGGCCCATTTAGGAATCCTATCATGGGCTCGGTGCAGGCCGTTAGCCATGGCCCTTACAGTTATTATTATTATTTTTTTGTATGAATAAAGATAATTATATGGATAGAAAACAAAGAAATGACCCAACCCATCTCAATCTTCTGGAAAAAAAAAAAGGAGGAGGAGTGAGAGTAGTAATTCATAAAAAGTGAGAGAGATAATAAGACTTTTATTTATATAAAACAAAACTATAGAGTATGTATAACTCAAAGAACCATAAAAAAAAAATAAATAAATAAAAAAGAAAAGAAAAAAGAGTGAGGGTAGTAATTCATAAAAAAATGAGAGAGATAATAAGACTTTTATTCCTACTAGCCTTTGAGCACACTCACGCGTGCTCAGAGACTCTTCTATTTAAAATTGTTGGATAGAAGTTTGGAGTTGTGTGTGTGACTAAAATGTGAGTGTAAGGAATTTTTTTTTTTGCAATATATATATGTGTTTTTTTTAAAAAATTTTAATTAGTATGGCAGATGTATTCTTACAAACATACGTGGTGCGGTGTGGTTTAGCCAAAACCATAACCATAACCACACCGCACCTCATTTTTGTAGTTATATGTGCAGTGCAATACGATTTAGATTTTAGTCAAAATCATAACCACACCGCACCACATTTTTGTAGTCACATGTGCGATGTGATGTGTAAAATGAGATTTGAAACTAGAATATTTTTCAAATTTTAGGCTTTTCTTGCCTAGCCAAAAATTGATTTTTTTCCTTTGTTTTGGGCCTAGTTTTAAACTATTGAACTTAGTTTTTCTTTTTTTTGGATTGGCTTTCCTAATCAACGCTTCCTTGGGGTTATTAAACTTTTTTTTTGGGTTGAAAATTAGGATTATTAAACTATTAATAATATATTTAATATTAAAAAATAAATATATTAATATATAGAGAGAGTGTGGTATGGTACGGTTTTCTTATTATAAAACTACAAATGGAACTGCACCATGCGGTGCAGTGCATTTTTAACTGCGGTGCGATGTGATTATGCCATTTTACGAGCAATTTTAGTACAATTTTTTCTGTTTGTGCAGTTTAGTGATACAGAGTATATATAATTCAAAAGAACCGTAAATAAATGTATCTATAAACATTCTAAAAAAAAAAAAAAGTCTCTATAAAAGTATAGTACGAAGAATTGGCCATTTGGCACTCAGCTTTTGTGGGCGGTGCTTTACTTTTAGTTTCTGGACTGTACTGGAGTCTCTGAGAAGTCACAAAACCAAAAACCCTAAAAAGCAAGTGCTCACATTTTAACATAATAATAATCAAATCAAATCAAATCAAATACCAAACACACTGCGATTCTTCATTTCTGCTTCTCACTCTTTTTTACATCACACCAAAAATGGTGAGTCCTCTCTCTCTCTCTCTCTCCCCTTTTATCTGCTTTATATATTTACATATTTTGCGTAATTTATTTTTAATTTATTTTTTTTTATTGGTTTTTTTTGGGCAAATGGAAATTACCATTTTACTAATTTCTTAGGGCAAACGATAAGAATTCCGATTTTTAAGTTTTTGGGTACGATTCCGAGATCAGGGTTTTTGTTTTTTTCTTTTGCCTTAGGGTTTATGGTTTAGGGTTTTAGCTTAACCCTCCGTTTGGGTTCCGAGAAACGATTTAGTTTGGACTCGGCTAACAAAATGGTCGTCTAAATTATGCCTGATGTGTTGAAAGCTTTTTATTTATTTATTTATGAAATTCATTCAAAATTATTTTTTCTTTGTTTGTTTGTTTATTGGATTGAGAAATTGAGGTGATCATCAGGTCTGACTATCAAAATTATATGAAAAGTTGAAAACTAATGAAGCCCAAGTGTTCAAAAACGTAACTCGTCCTTTTAAGGGTTTCCTGTTTTTGGAACTCTTTATAAGTTTGTAATATATGAGTATGTTGATATTTTGGGTTCATTTAAGGGATCATAAAGTGTAAGAGTGATTTATATTGATGCTTAAATTGTCCTCGGACTTCGAATAATGTTACATTGAGGGATGTGGGCTATCAAAGCGAACGAAAAGAGAGGAAGAGTTATGTTTCTTGTTCGTTTTGACAATGATACTTTAATCCTGTGAACGTATTCCAGTTTAAAGTTCCCCAAAGTTGCACCGTCTCTGTTGCTTTCTTCCAAGGCAATATTTATAGCTTCATAGAAAAAAAAAATTATTTTGTGGCCAAAGCTGCTCAGTCCGCACCTTTCCAACATTCTCGACCCGCTCTTATGATTTTGATTGGTGTAATTACCTTAGCTTCCATTAATTACGTAGCTGTTTCCCCACATTCCTATGCAGAATCTGAGCCTCTCTATCATTATGCCACTTTGCAACATCTTGGAGACCACTAATCTATCCTAGTTTCGAAGAAAATCTAGAGGCCACACCCCTACATTTGACCCACATATATGTGCCTCATTTGTTAAACAACCCAAGTAGCTTTAAGATTTGTTAAGAGTTCTCAAGTGCTCTGCCTTCCCTCTAGCCTCTAGACCCCAATCCTCCAACCTTTGTTATTCTTGCCGTGTGATGTATTTGGAAATTCTGGAAAAACAAAGATTCCCACTTAGACAAGATATGATTGATTTATTATGCTTTTTCTATGAAGAGTTTCCTGTTTTATGCTAATATTATCCATTACACATGTTGCCTGGCCTTCATGATTTACATTTGGCACTTTTAACTCTTGACTAAAAAGCCTAAATATAAAATCTGCACAGGCTGCTCCATTTATAGCTGGATTTGCAGTTGCAGCTGCTGCTTATGCTGGTAGATATGGAATTATAGCTTGGCAGGCATTCAAGGCAAGACCACCAAGACCTAAATTTCGCAAATTTTATGATGGTGGTTTTCAATCTACAATGACTAGGAGGGAAGCAGCTCTAATTCTTGGAGTCAGGTATATGTTATTTATTTTGCTCCAATATATGTTCTGTGTCATGTTTGATGAGTTGACATATTTATTGAAATAGAGTATAAACTGAAAGTCCATGTTTCTTGATGAGCTTTAAAGCACATATGATGTTAAACCTTTCTTTTAGCTTTTGTGTTATCTTTTATATTGTCTTTCTCTAATAGAGTGAATAATAAAGGTCCTTCTTTGGGGTGAGAAACTCATTGAACCGCATTTTAGGATGGTAAATATTAATGGTTGGGGCTAAATTGTGGTGGTTGTTCATTGCAGTCTCAAGTAGAGCTGCATACAAGCAAGTTTACTGAGCATTCAGTTGTCTAGTTTGGACTTCAGTTATGTCTAATGGTTTTCCAGCTCAGCTCAAGCTCAAGTGATACTTGAGTTGAAAATTGAAATTGCTAGGCTATCTTGACTCTTGTGTTTTCTCTGCCTGATTACTTCTACAAATCAAAGCACACAATAATCTTATGTCACTTTCTCATCTACAGTAGTCTTTGAACTTACCATTACCTCATTTACTGAAACCATTCATGAGAGTGATTTTTAAGAAGAATGAACACTTAGAAAAGTATTTTGAAAAAGGGCAAAATTAGCTACTGATAAACAGAACTTGAGTATCATGTCACTGACCTTTTGAAGCGCGCTATGGGAGCTACTTTGACTGTTTTTAGGTAATCTGATTCTAGTTTGCATGTTATGAGGTGGATTACTCCCCTCCCCTCCATTCCACTCGCGTGCACACACAAAAATCCCCACCCCTGGCTTTTTCCCCCTTAATAACTCAACATCACTTTGGCCTTGCCTCTTGTCACGCTGGTCGCTAATTTTTCAGGAAGTTCATTCCTTGGAAGTTGGAAGGTTGTATGGATTTGATTCACTAAAGAATATTAATATACACACCACTCTGTCCAAAACACTTGGTGTGAGCATGTTGAAGAATGCATTGTTCTAATAACCAAGTCAACTACTGGTTTTCACAAATTTCTAGACCATAACGTAATTAGTGATGCAAACATGTGGTTCTTTCTCTCCTATCCATTTAACATGAAGGCATTATCAGTTCTTTTGTATTTGTTATTGTTGATCCTCTCTACCTATTTGTTTCACAGGGAAGGTACCCCACTAGACAAGGTTAAGGAAGCACATAGGAGGGTAATGGTAGCAAATCACCCAGATGCTGGTGGTAGCCACTATCTTGCGTCTAAAATTAATGAAGCAAAAGAAGTGATGCTTGGAAAAATCAAGGGTGGTGGCTCGGCATTTTGATGGCACTACCCCTTTCCATATATACAAGGCAATTCTGAAAAAGTTCTGGTGAGTTTTAAGAGTCGTGCATGCTCCAATTAGACGGTGTTACATGTTTTTGCAGATGACCCTCTTGGTTCTATAGTATTCATGCAAGACATTTAGAGTATAAAAATCAGAATATTGAGGATCTTTTCTTAGTTGATTCTTGATAGCTCTCTAGTTGCGCACAATTTGAAAAAATTGTAATACATTTTGTTATATGAATCCAGCAATTACAAGGGAAATGTTATTTGCAATTCAGCTTGGGTGTCCATGGTATGTTTATACTGATGGCAATAATTATGCAGTCAACACCTAATTATGGAACATGGCTCACCTTTTGTTATGATCAGAAACTTTGCCCACCAGATGTTGAGGCAACCGTTCTCTTAGGATTCTCTCCTCTCCCGTTATATGTTTTTACTGCAAAAAGAAATAGCAAGTTATGCTAATGGGTGTTGCGATCACGGTGAAGAAATGTATGACAATTGGCAGTCCTGTAGTTGAGTAGCCTTGTAGGTCTGGAATCGACACATTTACTTACGACATCTACAATGGAAATGGCTGGCTTACAATTCCTGGCTTACAATGGAAATGGAAATGGCTGGCTTACATTTACTAGGTAGCTTTCTTCACTTTGACATTCAGTTCTGCCATGGCAGCAAAACTTTCTGTCCAGGGATCTGACATGCAGAATTTTCACTACTTCACTACTACCAAGATACTCTTTTCTATTCCCTCTCTGTAGAACACAATATTGATATTTGTTTGGCGGCAAGAAACCTTCTGGAACGTGTTGGCAAAAGTATGGACTTCCATACCTTTGCAGAATGATGCAGGCTTCTAATGAAAACAAAATTTATCGAGATGGGGTTTTAGAAATTGTAAATTGAGTTTGGACAAAATTTAAGGAAAGTTTCTCTACAAAATCACCTTTAAATAAATTCCACACCACAAAATACTCTCAATGACAACTTTTCTCTCTTCACTGCCCTGTCATTGATCTTTGATTGTTCAGTTGTTGGCTTTGCTAGATGACAAACCAATTATTCTCAAATTTTAACATAATTTCTGATTTGGGGTCCATTCTCCATGTGAGACTCTCATTTGATGTAAAAGTAAGTTTTCTTTCTTCTTCGCTCTCCTAATCATTTGGGGTCTATTGAATGAGAATTTTGTTCATGATTTTTGGGTGTGAATCAAATAAAAAATACTGTTTTCTAACTCATTATTAGAGGTGCAATCATATGGGTATATCTAAGTTGCTCGTGTATACAGCAAAATGATTCCTTCCAACCCCACATTTGAATATGGAACAGAGTTTCGCATTTGGCTGTCGACAGAGTACGAAACCAGAAGAACAAACGTACTCCTTCAACACACAATTTTGGGCCCTCATGTACTTTGTTCACTTTACCTAAAAAACCCATTCCTTTCAGTCATTCCAGGTACAGTTGTCAATGGCCACAGCCCACATGATACGTTAAGATCAATTATCTCAGAAGCTCACTTCTTCTGGACATAGCAATGTAGCCACTGTTCTCCGGACCAGCCTAAAGCATGAACCCACTTCAGATGGATTGAGTATTAGTTTAAACTGATTATAGGAGCAACCCCAAAGGACAACAATCAGATGGTAGGGACCAATTTTGGTTGATTGTTTGCTGCTCAGTTCAAGGTTAAAGATAATTTAACTGAGAAATTGTTACAACTAATTAAAATGACAATACCAATACAGCAGAAAACAATAGGATTTTAGTAAAATTGCTGCCCTCATGCTTTTCGACATCTCTCATCACAAGTGTTTATGGTCAAATTACAAATTGGGAAAGTAACTAAAATCTCTTCTTTCATGATCCATGAGCAGTGCAGCTAGGTATGGTATTTACACCAGAATCTCATGAAAAAAACTAATATATTGCTAATAAGATATCATTAATAACCATACCAATACAGCAGAAAGCAAAAGGATTTCAGAAACATGGCTGCCTCTGCTTTTCTACACCTCTCATCGTGTAAGTGTTTATCGTCAAAAAATACAAATTGGGATGAGATCTAAAATCTCTTTCTTTCATGCTCTCCCTGAGCAGAGGAGCAAGCTGTGGTATATACACCAGAATTTCTTGTAAAATCTAATATATTAGTTATTTTGTGATAAGGTATCATTACTAATCATTCTGTTGTAGAACCAGCTATGGTTGACACCACTTCTGTATCTCCATTAAATGGAGTTTGATCCATTTCGACCTTCCTGTCAATTGGACCTTTAGAGACTCCAAAAAGAGTGGAAAATATCCGTCTATGACATTCATCACAGAAAAAGAAATAGGAAAAATGGCCTTCGTTTGGGAGCTTATGCACAATGGCCCCTGGTAAAATCCGGCCTATATAGTCAATCATTGATGGTGGGACTGCCTGATCATCCATTCCCTACTCAGCATTCATAAACAAAACAAAATCAATCAAAATCTTAAAGCAAGAAGTGTAAGAATTTAAATAGCTAAGCAAGTATTCTTAATAATAATAATAATAATAATAATAAAAAACAAGTTATGTAATTATTCTTTTGATATAAATTAAACTTTAGCAAATGTCTTATCCTGGCTACTCTTACAATAAATCAACGGTGGAAAACCAGTCAGTAAAACCACTTGGAGAGAGGAATTGAATGTTTTATATTATTCTTTCGTGGAATTTCCAGAACACGACTTTGGCTGTTTAGGTATCTCTTTAAAGAAAAGGGCACAGTTCCTGATTCATTATCATCAAATCCCTTAAAAGAAATGTTACGAAGTGTTTGGTATTATTGAATTGAATTGAATTGAATTGCTTTATTCCAAATGGCTGTGCAATGATTCGTTTAAAATTATTGTTAACCTTCTGAATAGATCCATAGACTGTTGGGACAGCCAAGACATAATACATACATGTCTATTATTTGTGAAGTACTTATTCTCAGTGTCCTTATGAAGGTCAACCAACAATAGATTATAATTGATTTTCAAAACCAAAGAGTTATACTAAAAGCATCAAAGTATTTTTGTTTAAAAAAAATTAACCAAAATTAAAGCAGAAACAAAGCAACTAAAAAGCAAGAGGTAAACCTGCCATATGTGTATTGGGCCTAGGAACCCTGCCAATTCACATTCTGCCTCACTGTACAAGGACTTGAGCCAAGAAAGAACACCTTTTCTCTTGCACTTCTTGTGCACCTGAAGATCTGCTAATCTAAAACCCCAATCTGATACCTGTAGCACAGCTTCCTCTATGAATGGTTTTGTAGTTCCCTGGCGGATTGACTCCTCCACATCCCTATGCCAAAATTCTTCAAATTTTGGCTCTTCAATCAAAATTTCATCCTGTACACATCAAGATTTTGTAATACAAACCATCAAAAAAATATCAAACCCTGCTTTACGATAGGAACTATAGCTTATGAAGGCTGCCACTTGAGATTGTCAAATATAAAAATATTGTTTTGAGTTTTCTCTAAAATTTTTAATTGAAACAGGACTAAGTCATTCATTTTATAATTTTACAAAAAGTTCAGTTTTGGGAGACACTGTTAATAAATTCATAGAGCATGCTAAAATGAAGGCAAAATTTGTGTACCAGCAACAAGCATGAATCCCACCCCAATTCCTTACGTATGTATTTTTAAGTTCATATTTGTGGACACAAGAAGTTCTACAGATTTAATCAAAGATGATAACTCACCTTCTTTCCTAGTGACAGAAACAATCTATTATCAATTCGATCATGCTTTCTAGAAAGAAAGCTTCGGCGATAGAAATAGGAGAGAAACTTCGGAAATCTATGAGCTAAGAAATACAATAATCTTCTTCTTGGCACCCACTTTTCCCAAATTCTTTTTATCTCTTCTTTTGTCATGCCTGGCGCATATGGGTTAATCATTGGGGCCAACATGGCCGCACCTGCATATTCAGTGATGACGCATCACAAGTCAAATTATATTCGATTTTACCTACTTATTGTGTTTCCATTAAAAAGAATGGACAAGTGCTAATATAAGAGGGTAGACAACAAATATTATCAAGCTGAATGCCAATTATTTGTTAAAACACATTAATACTCTACACTTCAAATGCATAACCTCCATCAAACAATCAATTCATATGCATTGAAAAAAGTGAAACTATAAGTTTATTGACAGAATAATATTACCATAACCAAATCACAGACATAGAAAATTCAACTATAAATTCAGTATGTCATGAGCCCAGAAACCTTGCCATAAGAGTTGGACTATAAACTAGCAAGGGTTGGAAAAGGCCTCTCTTCATACTTCAACCAATGTGTCCATGCTGTTCAGAAATTTCTTTGTAACTATAAAAAAAAAAAAAAAAACACTAGGCTTCATCATGTTTATCATATAGCCCAGACCACATCAGCTTTATGTGCGTGTCCTTACTGGATACGCAAGTTTAACTAGACATTCATTTCTTGATATATGTCAAACATGAACAAACAATCCTAAGGGAAAAGTTTTACCATAATCATCAGCATATGAAGGGTAAGGACATAAAACTTCAAATTGTAAGAATCAATAATAAAACTGAATTCACAAATATCACAAAACCAAACAGAATTAAAACATAATGATAAATGTAAACAAGAAAGGGTTGATATACCTGCAATTCTATCTGGAATGTATCTGAGAGCAGCCCAAGCATGCATGGATCCACTTGAGTGGCCCAGCACCCAGAACTTGCCACTAATACCAACTGCATTAGCTAGGTGCAACATATCAAATGCTGATGAGTTCAGATTTCTGTTGGGATGAGGATCGCTCTCCCCAAAACCAGGAAGATCATATGAGACCAAGCGAACACCAAACTCTTCAAGCAATGACATTTTAACTCCCGGTATACCTTTCATACATAAATTATTTAGAAAATAAATGTCAAGTTTCCATTAGTTTGGAACCCACCTCGGCAGATAAAAGATTTATTAGTCTTTTACCTGCAAGTCGTGAGGAAAGAAAATAATGTGGAGCAATTAGGGAAAATCTAGCTCTGTCAGCTGGGACACCTTGCTCACAATAAGCCATGTGTCTACCATCTGGAAGTAGTATGCGGTTAGCACTAGGAGGATGTATTAGCACCATCTTTACTGGTGTGACCAAGCTGTCATCTTTGGTATTTAAGCCTATAGCTGCACATGGTTTTAACAATGTCAATTAATAAACTTTACCTATCATATACCACAAAAGAAAAAAGAACAGAAATAAGATTGAATGCACAATTGGGGCATTCAAGTTCTCATTTCTCAAAAGTTTTATACTTTGTAAGAACACTAATTAGTAATTCTGGGAAAACTTTGTAGGACCATTGAGAATAGAAAACAGAGAAACGAATAGAGCAGCACAGACGAAGGATAAACATAGGATGCAGAGCCATCAACTTAGGTTAAATTCCACCACATACGTAACTCCAGGACATAGTTAGCCCCATAAAGCACATATGATCCAAATGAATTCAGTGATGAAGCAACTTTATGGATGCCATCACTGCCACATATGAATTAAGTACTAAAACTCTTCAAGCACATATGAGAAACATAATCACAACCATCACACTTTCATGGAGCACATATGAATTAAGTACTAAAACCTTATCGACAAATAGAGTGGAGTCTGCTCGCTAATATGCCCAAAAAAAAACAAAATCCAGTTTTAATATTGGTTATTGAACATATAGTAGAAATTGTAATTTTCGATTAGTGATTGTATTTCAAATCAGATTTCTCTCTACACATTTTCCATGTGCCATATATAATTAGTTAGTTTGTTAACCAGTGGGTTAGTCTTGTCTAGTTAGTTTTAGTTGTGTAATTAACTTACAATCAATAATACCAGGAAATTTATTTATCAATCTCTCTACCTTTCAAGAACATAATTGATCGAAATCACGAATCCCGAACCACAAACTCATGCTGTCAAATAAGGCAAGTGATTTTTCACAAAATTTTCCAACATAAACAACAATAAATAACCAAATTACATACAGATCTTAATAATTAGCACTACACTAAACTCAAGAAACACCTAAATTTGATTAACAAATCATATTGCATTGAAATTCATGTCACCTGCAAGTGCAAGAACAAAAACGAAGAATATGACCGACCACGAGTGAGCCGGGTCGCGATCCTCGGGCAAAAACTCGTTCAAGTACTTCAACCTGCCGGCAACCTTAGCGCACGGCTTCTGAAGCTTCCGACCAACGTAGGAATTCTCACTCAGAAGGCTCTGCTGAACAATGTCCTTACACCCTCTTCCCAATTCCACCACTATTTCCCCCCAAGCCATAGCGAACCCCTTCACCTGATCCTTCAAGCTCTCCGGCTCGACCGCACGGCTCCGAGACTCGCCGGACACGACGTACGCCGACGAAACCCCGATCGGCTCTCCGGCGTACCGTATCCCCGTGTCGTCCACCAAGCTCGCCAGCTCTTCCCGCCACGTGTTCGATCCTCTCATTTCTGACATTTTCGCTGAAAAAAAAAAAAAACACTAAGCTCTCTCTCTCTCTCACACTCACACTTCAGAGTTCACAGCCATATATATCAGAGTAGAGAGAGAGAAAGAGAATATGATTAATAATGACTGAGGCAGAAGAAAACAGAGCACGAAGTTCAACTTTCTAAGCGTGAAATTCAAGCTTGATTTGTTAAATCCAAAAAGAGATAAAACCCTAACCGACCACCGTTCAAAACCAAACAGAAACTGTCGGAAAAGAAAGTTTACAGTACTAAAAAAAAAAAAAAAAAACACTTACAAATACAAAGTAGAAAAAAGGAAAAAGCAGCACTTGCTATATTATCATTTTTTCTTTCACTTTACGACACTAAAACCGTTGGGTCTGAATGTGCAAAACTTAGCATTTTATTATGATGTTTATGCTTTGTACAAACTTATATAGGAATTTGACTAATCTTCTTCGCCATTATTGGACTTCACTAACTCACTAGTGAGCTGGTAGTTTATATGTTTTTTTTGGGTTTGGGTTTGGTACGAGAGAGACTTGACGATGAGTGGTAGCCGTGGATGAGGTCATGTTTGAACGGTTTGGATGGGTGCCACGTGGATCAACTACTTCAGAGCCGTGCAATAAACGGCTGAAGCGTTGCATGACGTACACTGTTGCTGACGAGGATCTTTGTCAGTGATATGCGGTGCGCGCATGTGACTTGGGAATGTTCTTTTTTTTTCTTTTTCTTTTTTGTGAAGAATCTATTTTGGGTTTTTTAAATGGGATTTGACGCGGTTCTGTTTATTAACTTTATTTTACACTTTTCAAAAGAATCCAAAACATACAAGTTTATCTACGGTACAGCTTTAACTATATTCAATTAAATTTTTTTTTTTTAATTTCTTTTTTCTTCCCACACATCAACTATTATCTACTCTTTTTTTTCATTTATGAGATACATAAAAAAAGAAAAAAAATCAAATTTAAAATACATAGGGTCCGTTTGGATACAGTTTATTTTGCTGAAAACTGAAAATACTGTAGCAAAATAATTTTTAAATGTGTAAATAGTACTGTGGGACCCATTTTTAATGAAAAAGCTGCTGAAAAGTGAGGTTTGTGGGTCCTATGAACAGTGCACGGGACCCACTGGTGTTACTGAAAAGTCAAATATTATGGCTAAAAAAAAAAAAAAAAAAAAGAAAACGCAAACGCTAGATGCGCAAGCGCACAATCCAAATGCTGTCATAGTATCGATATAAATTTACACTATTAATGTAATAATTTTACGTAGTTTAAAATATGAATAAATTTTAAATTTAATTAATTAAAATGTAATATTTTTTCTATCATACAACAACCAATACAATGTCATGGCAAGTGCTCTAAAGAGTGGAAATATGAATAAATTTTAAATTTGATTAATTAAAGTGTAATGCTTTTTCTATTATACAACAACCAATACAATGTCATGGCAAGTGCTCTCTAAAGAGTGGATGTTCTTGGATCTTGAACGTTGTTATTGACAAGGTTGAGAGTTGGATCCGGATTTGTAGTGTAATCGTGCGGTTGTTATTTTATGGAAAAAGGTGATTGCGAGTGAGAAGATGATTTGCACTTTGCTAAAACAGTGAAAGGAAAAGTAGGAATCATGATGCCGTGAAAGCGGTAGTTGGTGAGAGAGAGAGAGAGAGAGAGAGAGAGAGAGAGTGCAAGTTACAATGAGACAAATTGGTTGGCTCCGTCGGCAACTGCCCTCTCTTCGCCATCACTCCTTCCATATCATAAAAAGGCACTAAAAAAATTGCAACGTTAGCTACACCCCTTTTACAACCTTCTTTTCTTTTTTTTTTACCAAAGAAAAGCATTGAAATTTCAATATTTTTAGCAAAAATTAGAGATTTTTATTCGGTTCAAACTTAAAACTAATCACATTACATCAGCTGCAAATGTGGATGTGAATCTTCCTACCTTATAGATACAGTTACATTTTCATAATATACAAAATAGAAGAATCCATTAAAAAAATTATTGTTTGTTTTCTTTAAAAACTTCATTTTAATAATATTGTATGCAATTGTGATGAACATGGCACACTCTCACACGTACAATAACTTTTCATTTGGTGGATGTTGTTCAATGGCGGCTCCAATATATTTTTTTTTGGGGTCAATATTGTTGTAATTTTTGTGTGCTAAAAGTTGGTAATTTTTTGCTAATGAAGAAGAAAAGTGCAGGAAAAAAAATTTCATTCCGCGGCCAATGGCAAAGTAAGCCAGAATCCAGATAGAAGATTTATTTATTTATTTATTTTTAAAAATAAAGCAGCAGCTTTAAGAGTAGAGCTACTAACACAACACTTTCACAACAAAATTTACGTAGCAAGTTGTTAAAGATATGTTAAAAAGTAATGTCATTTGTGAGTCTAGATAAAAGCCAATTAAAACTTGCCACTTAACTTTTATTGTAAAATTATTGTGAAAATAGTACTAAAATTTTCATATTCAAGCTTATTTCATTTGGGATTAAACATAATTTAGAGTTAGGGTGTTCAAAATTTTATTCAAGGGGTCAAAACAAAAAACAAAAAATAATTTATATATAATTTTTGGTTTTTGGTTTCTGATGATGTTACTTCACAGATGTAAGGACTTGAGTTTGTTGAGAGAGAAATTGTATAAATTGTGTAATTTGTCCAAATAATTGTCTTAGGGTATTTATACAAGTCCATAAAGAATGGAGGATCTGAAAACAATTCATGCCATAAGAAGTCAAGAATGAGCGGCAAAACGCGCAGACGAACCTCCAGTCCATGGCAAACGCATGAGCAGCAGACAAGCTTTGGACATACACGGAAGTGGAGCACGCACAAGGCCTATGCACCGCCAACCTGTACCTAGCCAATACAGGAGTGGTAGGTTATGGGTCAGAGGTAAGAAAGGGTATGGTCTGGTGGTGGGGAGAAGGGAAAGCATATTCTGGGGTTCTCGCTCAAACTCTTTTGGGGGGAAATCTCCTGCTGGGATGACATACCACCCAAAAGAAAGAAGGATGAGTTGGAACCACTAGGTGCATGCCATGAGGGATAGCAAGAGAGAATACCCACATTGTGGAGGATAAGAATGCCACTGTGAACAAGCAAACAAAACAGTTATCTCTGTCTGGTAATGGGGAGTGGCACGACTAGCACAAGTAAGTGGTGGTGGCTAGGCAGTTGACAAACCAGTGAGTGGTCGGAAAGGATACCCAAATCCAGACAAAAGTAGTTAAAGGGTAAAATGGTAAAAAACAGTCACGGCGGGTAGTATATAAAGGGCTCTCGCCGTGCACAGTATCATCATCGTAACTGTAGCAACCACTAGGAGAGAATCACAGTATCACCATCACCACAACATTACACGAGTAAGCATTAAGAAAGAAAAGAAAAAGAGAATCAGGAGGAAAAAGAGAGAGTGTAGAATGGCAGGCATGCACCAGTAAGCTAATCCCTTCTCTCCCTCTAAAAGCCTACTTTCTGTTAAGGATAAAGGATTCGTTTGGGCATAAGCAATCCAGGCCTGTTCTATCAAAGTGGATAATTTCTACAGCAAGATCTTCGTGAGAGGTTATTCACATTGAGGGAGTGGATCCCTCCTTGGTCTTAGTCTCATAATACAACTAAACACGGCAAACTAACCTTTTTTCCTTCTTTGATTTCATTACTTGTCTCGTCTTTTGCAATTTCACTTATAATGTGTTCCTTGTTGCTGTATCGTTCTTTTCCTTATTTTAATTAAAGATCCCGTCTTGTCTTGCTTGGCAGCAAGCTTATCTCTTTTATCATTGTTTTTATTATATTTATCTGCTGTAACTCTTTTGCAATATTTTTCGTTTTGTCTAACAGCAAGCGTGTTGTCTTGATTATTGTCCCATTGTATCTGCCTACCATGACTCTTTTGTAACAGCTACACCTGTCATGGGCACGTGATCAAAGTTTCAGCAAAAAAGGGGCATAGTTTGTGCACAAGCCGGACCAAGGTGAGTTGCAATTGAACCGATCCTAACTCTCTTACCCAGAACACTTAGGTCTCAGCGTGGTAGGAGGCAGCCCAGCCCAAAAGCGCAAAAAGACCCACCATAGAATAATATGTTAAAAACATTCATTGCAAGGTGTGCATGTTTCTCCTAATAGCTACAACATGGCAAATAAAGCCAAAAATCAATTATTCAATGGAAAAGATTTACAATCACAAAGATAAATGCAACTTTGGAGTACAATATTCAATGGATAGGTTTATTTTACACAAATTTGGAGTACAATATAGCCGCCATCATATCATATTAGGTTCGTTTCATAGTCTCATCCATACATGTATGTTGTCCATATTCATGCCAAGGCCTATCATGCTGCAATCATCATATAATTCTAATAATACTGCTAGTGTATACATTTTTTTTTTTTTTTTTTTTTTTTTTTGAGAATAGCTAGTGTATACTTCTAGGTATAATAATAACAAGGGTTAGGTTCATGTTCAAGTTTACTTTAAATGAGGATTTTATATTATTATTTTCTTGTATTAAATACTATGAGTGGTAACTAGTTGAGTTAAATAAAAACATAAACTTGTGAATTAAATAATAAATAAAAATTTAATATGCCTAATAAGCAAAAATGAACCATGCACCATGCCCAAAATCTTGCAATTAGAATAACTCTAATAATAATAGTGGGATTAACTTCAAGTTATACTATTGAATAAATTTCCTTTAGATGTGGATTTTACTAGATTACATTGTATCCTCCATTTTACAAAATATCAAGAATTTTAGAGATTAAAAACTACTTTTTCTTTAAAATATTCACCATTTCAGATCTTTTTAATTAGATTTAAAAAAACATAAAAGATATAGATTAAATAATAAATAGATTTCAAAAAAACTTGGCGTGCCCACTAAGTGAAAACGAAAAATTCCTAACGGTGAAATTTTTAGGTATTAATCTTCTTTTTTTTCTTTTTTTTTTTGAGAATCAGGTATTAATTCAATTAAAAGTGAAAAATGATATTCATGAACAAAAAAATTACATTAACTTATGCTGTTTAATTGAATAAGAGGCAGTATTTTTTATTTTTTTATTTTTTTTTAGAAAAGAGACCTCTAAAAAATTAAATTAGATTAGAGGCCGTACTAATTTAAAGCCTATCAAGAACCAATGTCACTTTGTTGTTAAAGTTTACATGGGCCTGTAAGTTCGAATCAGAGGCTTAACATCTAAACCATCTAGCATGAAAAGAACCAATATGATCCATTGATCCGAAGACTAGTGCTGAATAAAAAAGGAGGCCTATGTGATCATCTCTGCTATGAGCCTATGTTGTTGGCCCATTACGTAACACATTTCTTCAAGTAAAAAATCATCCTTTTAATGGTTTTAAATCTCACTTACATGTCATGATAGTTCACAATATCTCGAGAAAGTAATGCTCAAGGATGATAAAGATTTTGTCAAGAATCTTGTAACTCGACTCAATAGAAACGTCCCTAGTGTTCAAATCTCTTGAGCCTATTGTTGTAACTATTGAATTATCAATGTAAAAGATGAAAATTAACCTAGAAATTCTATCTTAATACTTACTACTGAATATAACTCGAGCTCTAAAAGTTCTATATGGGAGAGCCAGCATGGTTGAACAAATTGGATGAAGAGACAGCCCAATAAATATCAAGGTACCCGAATATAAAGGTATGATAAGCTCTTGTGGAAGGTCCAAGATCAACCTGTGGGAGGCTAGGGTTGTGAGGAAGGGGAAGAGTTCTCTAGCCTAAAAGCAAAACAAAATAAAATGAGCTTGCTCAAATGAAAACTGTTCACATGTTCCATCTTAATTCCTCTTCTCACATTACACGAAGTTAGAATGTGGCCCCTTCTATAACTTCAGAGGATTGGACATATTTTGTGAACAAGACAACACCCTCCAATGGCTTTTAATTACAATGCTGAATATAAAACCTAGATGAATATACTTTTTGAGTCATCACTCATAGAGGCCCAAAAAAGAAAGAAAATTAGGCCTGGAATTGACTACCAATGAGCCATTCAGTGTTTCACAGAAAGATGACAGATGCAATTAATTACTCTTTGAAGCAAACTCCTGTATGATGTCAGGAGTTTACCCTTACCTGATGATCATCAAAGAGGTCATTTGAGAAGTTGGACCCAACCTGAAACTCTAAGCCACACAGACAGGCACATCCTTGCATTCATACAAGCATATACAAACACATGAACTTGATCCACAACACCTAAGTTGCCCCAGCTTGACATGCCAATTTGAGACCAAGCACAGATAGGCAGGGTTAACTTAAGAGCTGAGAGTTTTAATTCAAACATTGGGCCAAGTTCGACTTGATCTGATCTCTAACCTGATTCGGCTTAAACAAGTTGCATCTATGGTACACCTTGCACGGGTTCTATTTACTTAAAAGTACACCCATCATTTAAATATTGGTAACATGCAAAAAACACTCTCCCAAAGGCAAAGAGCTAATAGGGGATGTTATAACAACCAAAAAAAGAGGGAACCAAACAGTGATTGGCATGTATAGTTCAAATTTATTTGATTACTCCATTGTTGTCACTGCCCAACCAGTCACCATATCAAGCCTGAAACAAAAATTATCAACACCCTTACAAGTTCATAGTTTGAGCAAACATAAACATGTGTCACATCTCAATTATACTCCTACTTGGTCATGGTCAATTACCATGACCCTTCAGCACCTACTGTTGGATTCTGGAAAGCAGAGTAACCCCAGAAAGTCTTCGGTGAGTATGGCTGAGAAATGGTTAAACCTTCTTCAGTGATTTTTGCTATCTGTGAAATCAAAATTTCAGGCATATTATGAAAAACTACAAAACCAGGCTTCCATCTAGAACTAAATTATAAAAAAAATAAAAAATAAAAAAGGTAATTGAAGTACAGCAATTATAAGAAACAAACTGATCTGATTCATATTCAGGCCACCTCCACAAAGCACATTATGTTGGGTACATATATGCGCCTGCTTGTGCAGTAGCTTATAATCATGTCAAATTCAAATAGAATGGTAAGATATGGAAATACTTGAAAACATTCAGCAAATAAAACAAGATATGTTAGGGGTATTACAACTTTTTTACTACAAGAGGTTTATAAACTGACGTGTGATTCCTAGAAGTTTATTGTTTTTTCTTTTCCATTCTTAACTTCTCAGCCGCTTAAAACTTGCACTCATGATATTGTTCCCTTTCAACAATTGTTAAAACTTGCACTCATGATATTGTTCCCTTTCAACGATTGTTATTTTGTGTCTTAGCAATGAAAAACTTTTTTGTAGAATAATGAGAAATTATAAAGCTAATAGGGACATGCCTACTTCAAGTCGCCAGCCTTGGATAATAATAAGACAATTAATTATTATTAACCATTTTTCATAATTACAAGTTTGATTAGAAAAGGAAAAGGGAATGACACATAAAACAATGTGTACAAACCCTCTTCAAAGAATACAAATCACATATAAAGGGAGTAACAAACATCAACAAAAGGCATGGAAAGGACGCTGCCTAAGTCACGCATCCAATCAAACAATGAAATAATAAAGCAGATAGGAATGCCTACTTCAAATGACCAGCCTTGGATGATAATAGGACAATAAAATTATACTGACCATCTCGTTTTTGATAAGTAAAAGTTTTATTAGAAAAGGAAGTGGGAAGATACATAAAATGATGTGTACTACTTCAAAGAATACAAATAAAAAATAAAGGGAGTAAAAAAAATCAACAAAAGACATGGAAAGGACACCGCCTAAGGCAAGCATCCAATCAAACAAAGTGTGCAAAATATGCTCTGAGTACATAAGGACGCTCCTCCATCAAAGACCCACTTGTTCCTCTCAAGCCATAGATTCCACATGATGCATAAGGGCAAAGCTTGCTGCACCTTAGCTGCTCTATAGTGCTGATTCCGCTGAAACTAACCTTGCCAAAATTGCAGCAGCTCTCAACTACAGATTTGGGCATCACCTGACTTAGCTCAAACAGAGCGAGGACACAAGATCAAATGTCCGATGCCACACAGCAATGAAGAAGCAGGTGATCAATAAATTCCCCACTATGCTTGCACATACAACACCAATCAACTATCAATTTATACCTCTTAGAAGGTTGTCAATAGTTGGGATTTTTCCAAGAGCTGTGTAGTCCACCCGAAGAACACCACCTTCCATGGACCTTGGCCCTTCAGATGCCCTTCCAAGGAAGGGTGCAAATTCCTGTATAATTCCTAAGGGCATCATAGTGCAATCAAACCTTAAATACTCCATTTCTTTACTGGCATCTACACTGCTCTATCAGGACCAGAAAAGGAAGGCAGGTTAAGATAAAGAATCTCAAATCCTGGAAAGGCTGAAGGAATTGAGGATTCCAATGTCTACCCTCATTATTGACCATCTATTTGAAAATCCAATTTGGACGTTTTGAACCATATTGGGGTCACTGTGGAACATTCAGTAAACACCTCCCCTCCCCCCACCCTCCACCCCTGCACCTCTTTTTTCGGGTTGGCGGAATTCTCATGATTGCCTACATGCATGAAGGCACACATGTATACAGACAAACACAACAAGAAAAGGAGAGAAAGGTTATATTTTTTATTTATTTGTAAGTTACAAAAGCACTCCATTGGGTTTTGAACCTATGACCTTTCCCTTCAGTCATTCTTATGGCAGAAGGAAGTACCATGTGATCTAGAGCTCATTGGCAGAGAGGGTATTTGAGACAGGATTTAAAAATCATCTAAAATTTCAAGAAAAAATAATCACAAAGATATCCAATTTTAAGAATTAACAAATAGAAATGATAGGAAGAAAATAACAAAGTTAAAGTCACAATTTCAAAGAATAATAAAACTAAATGATTCAAAATCGTGTGGAATATATACAAATTTCACCCCAAAAAGTGGACACAAAATGATCAAAAATTTGATGAGCATAAACCAAAAAGAGAGAGAAGAAGAAGAATAAGAAAGAAACAACAAAGCATGCAGAGAAGTTGTGGAAACCAGTGAAACTACAATCTTCGCTTCGCTGACAGGTCAAACAACTAGAAAAAGATTGAGTATGTTACATGCTATATCGTTGCATGGCCCATTACTTATATACTAAGAGTTTTGGTATGTAACAGAAACCATTAAGTGAACAATAATGAGGAACCAAACCTGGAGCTTGTTGACAGCAGTAGTATCACGATATAGGAGTACACGCATGCATTTCTCCAGCAACTTAACACCATCCTCAAAGCTCAAGTTATCATGCCACTCATGACGAAGAATTGGCCTTGCAAGGTGATTACCAAATCCAGTGGCCACATGGTTGTCCTCAAAATTTACGCCTATCATGCTGACCTGGATAAGAATCACAAATTACAGATTGATTAATATCCTTAAATGCAAATTGCTTGCAGTTCTGCAACAAATAAAAGGTATAGTTGAGGTTTACCATGCCAAGGTATTTGTCCATTTTTCACTCCACCAAGTATAAGTGAATTCCATAGTGGATTGAACTTGTTACGCCTATTATACATCACTCGGGTTAAATAGCTGTGCACCTCTTTAGGACCTAAAGAGTTCCCGTCATCCCACATGTTGTCATATAGACTACAAAAATAATCCCCGATACCAACAATCACTTAGCAAGAAGTAGAAAACAATACAAGCAAACACAAATACCCAGAAAAGATAACAAGGAAGGGACAAAAATTGTGATGTTCCAGCTTTTTTGCTACTTTCCAAGTACTTTTTTCCTCTTAAAACAACCTGCTTACATTAGCTCATCAAGATAACGTAGAATCTCCTGAAAATCACTAATTTCTCCACTTGCACCAAGAAGAGAATGTTTTCCAACTGGCTTCAATCGCTCAACACTCTTGTATCGCAGGGTATATCCATAAGAACCTGCCAATTAATCCATACATGATAATGAAAAACCAATAGAAAAGTATCTCGTTGTTATAGATGAGCACGAAAAAAGTGCATATCCTAAAATGTTTCTAATGAGTCATGACATCCAAAATCAGAAGTTCTGGAACAAGTTAATAGCAATTCCGGGTCAGGAGAAATACAATATATCTCACAAATAAAGATGCACCTCAGGCAGTATAGAAAAACCAAAACAGGAAGAAAAGAGTTGACGGTAGATGATGGTAACCATGGGTGATAGAACACATCTAGTCACTACTCTAACAAGTAAACAAATTGCCATATGATTCAGACAGAAAATAAATTGCCATGTGCATATCTGGGATCTAAGGCAGAAGAATTAATTGCCCTCAAATCAGCAAACACAATGTACAACCACCCTAACCCTGACTCCCAAATGAATTGCTGAAACTTTGGAGTGTGTGCTACATTGCCACTCCTTTGAAGTTATCTGTTGCACACTACGCATACCATAGATGATAGTATTTACAAAACTGGAAAGAAAGCACTAAATAATAATAATAAAATCCACCAATATGGAATGGTCAGCCACCAGGTAAAAAAAAAAAAACCATGGTCGAACAGGGAAACCAAAGACTTAACAAATTCAAGTAACATAACTTCATTAAAAAAAACCAAAAGGGGCATGTCTCCAAAGTACACCATGATTATACAAGAGGGACGCTTAAAAATTAGCAGAAAACTTATCTTCCAAGAGAAGCAATTAATGGAAATCTTTAAAAAAATAAAATAAAAATAAAAAAGTCCCAGTGAAGGAAAGTGAGATATCAGCCACTAAGCAAAATGTAACCATCTTTGGCTAGCATTCATTCTTTGATTTGACATGTTTCACGCATTTTGCAAGTGCCATGGACTGAATGTGTCCAAGCATTTGAAATTAAAGTATATCATAGAGAAAAACACTAGTAGAATATGCATTAACCATGTCAAAAATAGAAGATAAATAGCAAATTTGCCTTTGTGAATATAAAACCAAAACCAAAACTATATTCTTGTTCTTTTTTTCTTTCTTTTTTTCTTTTCTTTTATTCATTTTCTTAAATTTCTCAGCAGCCAAAGGGGTCCAAGAACGATATCAATCAAGTCATAAATAGAAGAAAAAAAATGAATATATGAAATTGCAATTAATTATGAACTGATTTAGTATCTAACCTCCCATGTCAGCAGCCATAAGAATTCCATCCTTGTATTTGATAGCAACTACAGATGTACCAGTGACATATGGATTCCTAAACAAACAAAAAGGGGTTAAAAACCTTTTTTTTTTTTACATAAAATTTATGTTGTTAAAGATAACAAGCCCAATCCAAGTCAAGGCCCCAATCCTACTTCTACTTGATGTGCAAGCAAAGTATTATACTTATAAAGCAAGTCTTGTAACCACGGTGAAATGTATGATTAGTCTAGGGTTTAGCCTCCTCTAAATATTCCACATTTAGAGGTAGAGCCCAAAGAGAGAGGTAGAGCCTCTTTTACAAATTGAATTTGCTATAACACTCTGCTTATTCAGGAGTTGTAAAAACTCAAAGCTTTTAAAGATGAAGAAAACTAAATAGAACTTAGTTTTCTTATTGATGAGTAAAAGTGCTTACAAGCAACTGAGAATAGATAGAAAAAATCTAATCCCTTCTATACAAAATCTGGAAAATAAATAAGCAAAACTAACTAACTTCCTTGATTAAGCGGGAAAACTATTTTAATCTAACCACTAATTACAAGCTAACACGTGGACTTAATTCATAACAGAAATTAGAACTAATTTGTCTAAGCATTTCACTAAAACAATTACTAAAGAGATTGCAAAACACAGTTGTGTCACTAAGTGTCATCAGGTCCTCATTTACACAAAACGACCTTGTTTATTCTTCAGTCTCACTCGGTCTTCTTTTGCATTTTGTACTCTGGACTTGTATCTTCATTTCAACAGTAGTTAATATGCCAAAGTTGGTTTCCAAATTTTTTTGAGTCTTCTTTTGCACGCACACCTCTCCAAGCAAAAAACAGAAGTCGGCTAGATCCAATAGAGATACACGTAGCTTTAAAACAATGGCCTTTCATGCTTCCAAATCATATTAGGATTAGCATTCACAACAACTGCCCTCCCAAGTATGGAATGTGATCCAATGAACAGTATCTACATGAAAAAAAAAAAAGTTAAGAAAAAATTAAGATATATAGGCCAACAATTTAAGTAAACTAACAAGTAATAACACCAATAGTGACACCAAGGAATTGTAAAAGGTAATAAAAACTTAAAAGCCATTTCAAGGAAAGATCCTTCACATAAGTTCATGATATTTGCAAACAATTTAAAGCACACAATTCCAGGAAGACAAGGACATGCCTGGTCCTTCTCATATACTATAGCGTACTCTCTTGACATATAAAATAAACACATTGCAGGAACATATTTGCAAGAAAATGTTTCCCGAACAGCCTATTCACTGGGAATGTGACAAGGCTTTTCTAATATTTTTAATTCCTCATTTACTCTATGTTCCCTTTTTTTTAGGAAATATTTGAAAACAGAAAATGACCACTCTAAAATCTCAAAAATTCTTGAACGTGGTGAATAACAGATTGGAAGAACATTGTAATCATAGAAAACTGAACTAGATGATCATAAGATTGAATGCCTGTTAGATTGGGAAGATTATTTAACATCTTATGAACTCAACTTACCGTCTTCCCGTTACTAGTTTGAATCTCAGCTTCTTCTCCATTTACATTTATTATTTATCCATCAATCCAAACTAATTCTGGATCTCCAACCCAAACGTGAGAGCCAATAACAATGTTCTTTGGCATGCCCTGCAGCAGTTGAAATTTACAATATTATACATGCTTAAGATCAAAGCTGATACACAAATATAAATTTTCTCATCATTTTTTTAGGGTAAGAATAGAACACACACTCACAAGTAACATAATAGAAATTTGTTATATGCATATACAAATGCTAGCATTGGTGTCTGCCACAACAGACATTGATGTTTACATTCAATAAAAAGGAAGCTCAAGAGGGATTTCATGTTTTAGCTCATAAATTTCCAGACAAAGAAACCATGCAGATAGAGATCTCAATGGGTATTAACACACTTAGATATAGTTCATTCAAGATTTTATAACAAAAGTTTAAACCTGTAGTTGAAAAATAACCAAGCATAGATATCATTACGATCATTTTTTATTTATAACATTATCAATCTACTGAGAAATGAGAACCATATGGACATCCCTACTACAATTGGCACTATTGTCAGCTGGCCCCAATATATTAATTTGAATTCAGATGATGTATATATTTCAAATATTTTCTACTTCAATGGGAGTTTTACAAGAATAGCACGCATACAAAACGTCTCTAAATGCCATCACCCTTTTTTCTTTTGTAAATCCAGCAACCTGATGCTTTTTATTTCTGAATTTTCACAATTTGTTATGGACAAAAGTAACAGTGTCATAAAATTCAGAGACACCAAGGTTCAACTAAATCCCTGGCTATGAACAAGATTGCACAGTAAACACTAATTTTTTCCCCCTTGAAACTCATGAAATGAAAACAAAAACATAACACAAGGAACCGATAAACCCAACAATCAAACATCGACATCAAAGGACACAACCTAATAAAATCTCCACCAGCCAGTCCTTAGCCATTGACACACGCACACTCTACTGGTACTAGGCTTCATACCCATTATAAAAATCTTGAAAACATTCAACAATAAATGAATCAGATTTAAAAATAAAAAAAGCAATGAAAGAAATAGATAATTTTAGTGCTATAAATGAAACAAAGGGATGATCTTTGGCAAAGAAAAGAAAAAAAATTTCATAAATTTGATTACCAGATCTAATCACATTTGGGTGGGTAGCTGAAACACTGTTGGTTCACATTCATTCTTCTGAAATTTTTGAAAAGGGGTAAGCGTGAAGAAGAGAGAGAGGAGAAATTGAAAGAGCAGAGAAAAATGAGGGCTCTCGCGGATCGCTGACGTGTCTAATTGAGCTCTCTAATTCTTGAGCATTAGATCAATTGAATGGCTAGGATTAAAGCATTAGATCAGTGTCAGTCTCAGTTCTCAGCTTCAACTTCAAAAGCCATGAAAGCTTTATCACTATCAACCTCATCGACTCCAACAATGCTCATATAAACATTTTTATCCATAATTACCAATACGCCTCCACAAAATGAGGTATTTACGATTCATTTCACACATTCACAAATCTCTCCCCCAAAACCCTAGCCCCAATTTCCACACAACTCAAAACCCTAATCCTAACCTCTTAGCCCTAATCCAATCCAAGCTCCCATCTTTCAAATCCTCTTCTGCTCAGCCACCAGCTCCATCAGAGCAAGTCTTGGCGATCGTCGATGAGCTCTCGGGTCTCACTCTCCTCGAGGTCTTGGACCTCGTCGAAGTTCTTCGCGATAGATTGGGGAACACTGAAATGCCGCCGACGATGATGGTGATGATGCCAAGGATGGTCCTTGGAGGACTGAAGGGGAAGGGCGGTGGTGCGGCGAAGAAGGTGGAGGAGAAGGCGGAGAAGACTGTACTCGATGTGAAGCTCGAAGGGTTCGATGCCGTGGCCAAGATCAAGGTAATCAAGGAAGTGAGGACTTTTACTGATTTGGGGTTGAAGGAAGCTAAGGATTTGGTGGAGAAGTCGCCTACGCTTTTGAAGAAAGGCGTGACTAAGGAGGAGGCCGAGTCGATTATTGCTAAGATGAAGGAGGTTGGCACCAAAGTTTCAATGGAATTAGGTAATGTTGTAATGTAGTCTTGCCATTTCTGTAAATTTTTGAGTTTTTGTAAGTTGGCATGTGAAATGTGATTGAATTGGTTTCGTAAAAATGTAGGTGTTAACTTATGCTTGATTTGTTGAGCTCAGTGTAGCTCAACTAACACCTCATGGTGTTTCCAATGGAGACGTCCAAGGTTCAAATCCCCCTACCCCAACTATCGAATGATTATAGGTTGGTTGAATATTGAGTTCCACTTTGTTTTGTGTACCTGGGATTCAATTTTTGTAAATGGTTCATTTCCAAATTTATGATCACACTATGCTATTTTGTAGATGTATCTAAACTCCACATGTTTGTGGTACTCCAGTGAAAAGGTTGCTTCTGTTCTACATGCTTATATGTTTCTATATAAAAGCTTGGTGCTACAAATATGATGAGCAAAATACAGATGAACTTGAAAATTTTGAAATTATCTCAAGAAAGGATATGAAAAGATCTTTAAGTAACAAATTTGTAAAACCTTTTCACTTACTCTCTCAAGTGGAATATAAGCATTTGAATATCATAAATGAAAAGGACTGTTATTTGGGCTGACAGCTTAGAAGTTAGATCTGATAATGAAAGTGAATATAGTGTCAATGAGTATACCTGTGATGGGGGCTGTAGGTTACTTCGTTATTGCAAGTTGGCAATAGTTTTGTTGTGATAGTGGGGGATTGAGTATACCTGTCTAATCAAGAATGGAATTTTCATTACTGAGGTGCAATGGATAATGATGTTTATGGCAACAGAGGACAGATAGGGATGTAAGTGAATCTTGATTGGTAGTGATCATCTTCTCTTCCTATTCGAAGAAAATTTTGTTTTCCGTATTCATATGGCCAAAAACAGTGTGAAGCAACTCTTCTGGCCTTCTTTTTCTTCTGCAGATTAGGGTTTTAAGCGTGAAAATGTTGGAATTGAGTAGAGAAAGCCATAGAGAAATGAGAAGAAGGATGTTAACTTTTAATTTGATTTAGATGATGGTTCCCTAAACATGTAATGGGCAGGGGGGTACTAGACAGTCAGTGGAAATTGGGCAATTACAACGTCATTAACTTGCACTTCAATTGTTGAGATGCACTAATGATCTGCATGCTCCATCTAGTATGAAATAGATTGCTTCTCACATGGCAACTGACAGAAAATATGTGTCAGTTATTTTAAACTTGGACGATGTGTTTAGATGTATCACATAAACAGCCTAATGTTCCAAGGCAACAATGTTTAACATTTATTATCAATGCAATGTTACTGAACTACTATACTGGTAAAATAATGCTTGACAATTTCAATACCTGATCTTTGGTTTTTATTTTTGGTTTAGACTTGCTGGGGGTAATGAGGACGAAGAACAAGAAGTGCGAGGCTTTCTTGCATGGATTGTCAACATCAAGGGCGGCTGATGTTAATGCATCTCACTTGAATTACTTTTGGCAAGTTATAGAGATTAGTTTAGGTTTCTTCATAGTGCAGGCATTCTTTGTTATAACAGCTTTCCATATTTTCTTTAACTTGCAAGAAATGCATTCAAGCAAGTTACACTCAGTTGTCCCTACCTTTCTTCTCTTTTTAGTAAAAATTTCTTTTTGACTCTTAAGACCTATTGTGAAACTAGTTTTTGAGGATGAATTCATTCATCTCATGGACTATTTAAGAATTGTACCTTGCATCTATTTCCAGTGGCTTGTTTCTGCTGCAAGAAATAACCTCACCGCTTGACATACCTGAATAAAAGGATGCCTAAAAGTTTGAAGAGGACTGGAATGGGTGTGTTTTTGTGTGTATAGGCTGTCTCATTGCCTGTTTATCTTCTAATGAACTATTTTTCATTTCCGCCTCTTGAAGTTACATGTTTTTGGTCTAAATCTTATGTGAGTTAAGTATGGGTGATGCCACCCCACTCGGCGAAGTCAATAATTATTTGTTCAGATTAAAGTTCTTTAGTCACTAGAGGATGAAGGTCTTGGTTATGCCATATTTTAATGTGACTCATGCAAACTGTACTTGACCGTTTGGTTAGGGGTGTGGTCGCTCTTGTAGTGGGTAAGTTGTGTGATATTATGCCTTTGTCCCCATTCCCTATATGTGTGTGTTGTCTGTTTGTGTTTCCTCTCAAAAAAAAAAGGGGTGTGGTCGCTCAAAGTCAATATTAGTGCATTAGTTTAATGTTTTCCTTTGCCACTTAAGACTGCAGGGACCTTTTGGGCACACGAATAAATGTTAAGGACTAAAATGAAGCATTTGTAAAAATAACATACCATTCTGAAATATGGGGCAAGGTTGAGTACCATAAGTGTAATTTAAACTTTCAAGTTTCTACTCATGCGTCTTCTTTCAAATTATAGTGTGAAACAATTTAATGTTTCATGCTAATTGATTGTAATATGTGGTATAAAGAAATCCGCAAATACTAGAAAGAGTACCAAGTTTCTAACTAGGAAGCTCCCAAAGCTCCCATTCCTGAGGCTAAACTATTAATGTTATGCATTTTTGGAAAAATCTTGATGGATTTTAGGATGGTTGACTTGTAATGTAATATGGATAGTATGATTTGTATTTTTTTTTTTTTTTTTGGTTGTTTGAATAAATTGTGAGAATAACTAACGGGGGATCTTTCATGAAGAGTACAAAAGTTCTTTTGTAAATAAAACTCTTTTTTGGGGGGTACAAAAATAAAACTTTTTAAACATTTGGAAAAATGATTAACTTTTAGTATTGTTCACATCCACTATTATATAAATATATTAATCCTATTCTATGAAAATGTAGAATCTAGCAATGAGGAGTTCACCGTGTCATATCCAGATATCCTATTCTTTCATTTCTATGCGGAGATGGGTCTTAACATGGAT